>SKCR01053015.1:0-48749 GCA_019454045.1 Zanthoxylum bungeanum | reverse complement strand
AAATAATATTGGGACTTAATGAAATCATTTAGGATGAAATATGGGTCAAATAAGGGCAAAAATTGGACTTGACATATTAATTTTGGAGATTGGAAACTTGAAAGGGCGTTTTAACGAAGTGCAGTTTTGGAAATTCCAGTTTTGTGCATCTGTCGTAATTTGGGCATAACTTCTTACTCCGATATCGGATTGAGCTGATTCAAGTTCCAGATTAAAGAAGCCTCGAAGATCTACATCTTTGAAAGACAAAATAATTTCGAATTCTGAAGATTTCATGCCCGAAATTGATGAACCATCCAAAGGTGTGTTGTGTGTAATTATTAAAGTCACTTTCAATCATTTTCAAAGCAAAAAATAAATTAATAAATAAATAATAAAAATTATCAAATCATCACCAAACATGATAAGATATTAGTGGATCAATTAATAATGGATTTGGTGGAGTAATTAGTGGAGCAATTAATAATTGATTTGGTGGATGATTTGATGGAGGCAAAATTTTACCTATAAATACCAAGCCATTTCATTTGTAAAATTCATACTTTCTTCTAAGGAATTCCTTAAGAATACTAAGAATATTGTATCTTGTTTGTTTATTTACAGCTTTCAGTAATTAATTTCCGCTTTTGCACTTTCTTTTCTTTACTTTTCAGTTTTTACTTTCCGCAATTTTCTTTTATGCACAGTATTTTTCTTTCTTTAATTTTCAGTTTTTATTTTTCAGTAATGAGGAGGTAACTCCCCTTTGCTGGGGTAAAAGGTAAAACTTTTATTACTAATATTTAGATTAATCTCCCTTAATTATATTATATAAACTAGTTAAAACATGACTTAACGAGGATACCGCCATATTGGTCGGTTGGTAATTATTTAAATTGGCTTTAACCTAACTAAATTGGATACCGCATGATTGGTCGGTTGGTAATTAATTATTAATTTGACTTAATCTGGATACCGCCTATATGGTGGTTGGTAATTATCATGTAAAGTTAATATATTATATTAAGGGAGATATCTAAAATAGAAGTAATAAAAGTGGATCATTTTACCTCAGCATTTTCTTTTATTGTACTTTTACTTTATCTACTTTTCAGTAATTTACTTTCAGCATTTACTTTTCAGCAATTTACTTTCAGCAATTTACTTTCAGCATTTGCTTTTCAGCAATTTACTTTCAGCATTTAATTTTCTGCAATTTACTTTCAGCATTTACTTTTCAGTAATTTACTTTCAACATTTACTTTTCAGCATTTAATTTTAAGTATTTAATTTCAGCATTTACTTTCCGTCATTTACTTTTCATCAATTTACTTTTCAGCATTTTTACTTTATGTTTTTTACTTTTAAGTCTTTACTAGCCCTAGTTATGTGTTAGTTATCTGGGGTTGTGATGAATTCTAAAATTACCGGTTTATAAGGGGTTATTTTATATTTTGGGTAATTTAAAGGTTTACTTATTAGTCTTAAGCTTAATGCTTCTTGTTGTCTGATCACCAATAAATTGATATGGTAAATCTAAAATGAACTAGACATAGGGATTTTAGGTTTCAGCCTTAGACTTAATAGCCCACGATCTTCCTTGAGGATAGATAACCCTTTAATAGATTTCCTTACATGATAGACATATACCTGTCGGGCGGGGTAGCCATAATTGGAACTTAAACTTAATGAATCCAGATAATTTGGTTGACATATATATATGGTTCAATTGGGTTAAACTGGGTATTTCCGTCTGACCATCGACATAGGCTTTTGCATAATTTCGTGTTCCAGGTTAGTAAACTGATTTATTACATAAACATAAAATAATCACTTCATCTTTTAAAAGATATTAGAATGATTCACAACCCTAGATCTTTGTGTCTTTTGTTATTTTCCTTAGTATTTTCTTTTGTCTTTTTATTTATTTATTTATTTAGAAAATCTACAATCAATCAAATCAATCAAGAAATCATTCTCTTCTCCCTCAATTAGATATCTGTAAATAAATAGATTCAATAATTAATAACAACCGTAGGAATTAAGTCCTCGTGGGATCGATATTTTTATACTACTTGAACGATACGTGCGCTTGCGTTATACGTGTGTGTTTACACCGGTCACTACCCCCGCCCAACAGGTATATGTCTATCCTGTAAGGAAATCTATTAAAGGGTTATTTATTCTCAAGGAAGATCGTGAGCTATTGAATCTAAGGCTGAAACCTAAAATCTCTTCGTCAAGTTCATTTTAAGTTTACCAAATCAATCTTATTAATGGCCAATTAACAAGAAGCATTAAGCTTAAGACTCAATAAACAAACTAAAGAATTACCTATAAAAAGAAAATCAATTATTAAGTGTGTGGATATTGTGTTTCATCACTTTCCTAGAATAAAAATAAAATGATGGGGGTTGGGGATCCACTTTTACTATTTCTAATTTAGAAATCTCTCTTACTATAATATAGAATTTATCAGTGATATTAACAACCAGCCATATAGGCGGTATCCTCATTAAGTCAGATTTTAATGAAGTCCGACCGACCATAAAGGCGGTATCATTATTTGTCCATAAACCAACCATATAGGCGGTAATCATCTGTCACATAAAGACCGGCCATATAGGTGGTGTCACATTATGTCAAATAAATAAAACCAGCCATTAAGGCGGTATAACCTTTTATGTTAAATTATAATTTCCATATTATAATTAAGGGAGATTAATCTAAACTAAAATAATAAAAGCTTCACCCTTCCCCCAACGGAAATCTAACTACAAAACATAAAAGAAAAGAAAAGAAACTACTATTACTGAAAATAAAAATGTATAAATTAAATACTGAAAATAAATACAAACAAGATGCAATCCTTAAATTCCTTACAAAAACCTAATGAAAGCATGAGAATTACAAATGAAATGGCTTGGTATTTATAGGAAAATCTAAAGGCTTCCACCAATTTCTCCACCAACACCACAAAATCCTCCACCAAACATGCCATAAGACACTCCAAAAAACATTCCACAAAACATGCAAGCATGTTTTGTGGAAGTTTGACAATTGTAAATTGTCATTTTCCATTTTTTATTTTTTTATAATGACTTTAGTAATTACACAAAACACATTGGATTATTCGTTAATTTCGGTCTTGAAAACTTCATAATTCGAAAATATTTAAAATTCCAAAGTTGTCGATATTTGAATCTTCTTTAATCTGAAACTTGAATCAGCTCAATCGGATATCAGATGGAAAAGTTATGGCCAAAATACCAAACTTGTGCAAAATTGAAATTTAGGACTGCACTCCGTGACGCTTACAGTAAATTTTCATTTTTGACCTTTTTTCCTCCGGATTTCGTCGTTTTAGCCCCAAGTTGATTCCATTAAGTCCCAATATTATTTTTATCTGTAAAATAAATAAAAACACATCAAAACGTTCATAAAACTCGAGAAACTATACAAAATATTAGGTTAAATGAGTGGGAAATAGTGATATAATTACCACTCATCAATGACGCAACTTTTGGGAAGCCCAGATCACCGCTAAAAAGATCTTTTCCACCTCTTGATAGCGAGCTTCATACGGAAGCATCTTCTTACTGAGGTAGTAGACTGCATGTTCCACCCATGTCTCATCTGCATGTACCATCATCGCCCACAGCGCTTCGGGTTCTATGGCCAAATACAATACCAAGGGTTTGCTCGGCCTTGGGGGTTTCAAGATAGGCGGTTTAACCAAGTATCCTTTGATTTTGTCAAAAGCTTCTTGACATTGCCCATTCTACTCCACAGGCTGGTCCTTCCTCAATAGCTTAAAGATGGGCTCACATACTAATGTTAGCTTGGCAATGAATCGACTAATATACTGGATTTTCCCAAGAAAATCTCTGACTTCATTTTCTGTCTTCGGTGTGGGCATCTCGGTAATTGGCTTGATCTTTTCAGGGTCCACTTCTATTCCTCCCATTCCTACCGTATGCTCTAACAACTTTTCGGATGTTACCCCAAACACACACTTCTTGGGGTTGAGTCGGAGGTTGTACTTATCGACTCTTTGAAGGAATTTCTCCAGTGCTTCTATATGTCCGGCCCTCGTCTCTGACTTTACCATCATGTCATCCACGTATACCTCAATCTCCTTATGTATCAAGTCGTGGAACAATGTAGTGGCCATTCGTTGATAAGTGGCTCCCGCATTCTTAAGTCCAAACGGCATCACCTTATAACAATATGTACCCCACTCAGTGATGAAGGCAGTCTTATGCTTGTATTCTTCGGCCATGAGGACCTGATTATATCCTGAGAATCCATCCGCGAATGAGTACATAGCAGATAAAGCCTCGCTATCAACCAACACGTCAATATGAGGTAGGGGAAAATCATCTTTGGGAACTTTTTTTGATGTCTCTATAATCCACGCACATTCTGACCATTCTATCTTTCTTCGGTACCGGCACAATGTTGGCTAACCATTCATGGTACTTCACACCTCTAAAGAAACCCACATCTATCTGCTTCTTGACTACTTCCATAACCTTTTCGGCCCATTCTGGCCTCATTCTTCGGAGCTTCTGTTTCACTGGCCTCATGTTTGGATAATTCGGTATCGGTGCTGGGCAATACTCATGTCCACCCCTGGCATGTCTTCGTAGGACCAGGCGAATACTTTTCCATATTTTATTAATATTCTCTCTAATTCTTTCCGCTCATCAGAGGTAACCTCACTTGCAATTAAAATTCCTTGGGGTTTTCACATGTACCAAGATTAAATGCATTTGTCTTTGTTGAGTCAATGTCAAATATGATCATGTCATGCATGTTATGTTGCAAACTAACAGGAAAAGACTCAAACAAGTAAGCAAAATCAATGTCTTTATTATTAGTAAATGTAGGATTACAATCAAATAAATCAGGAAAATAAATATATTCGTCATCTGCAGCCTGTCTTCTTCTGTCTTCTTGCTTTCTTCCCATTTATCTCCTCTTTTGCAACTTCTTGGTGGTTTTTTGCCCATCACATCCTTGAAGATCTTGAATCTCGGTACTATGATCCCATTGACTTCTATGGTTCAGGCTCTCATTCATATCCTGCGGCTTTCACAAAGTATTCCACCAGCTTTATCCATTTTTCTTAGTCTCGACTCATTCCCATCGGATTCATACCCCAATCCTCTCTTATTAGTCTGTCCCTTGAAATCTGGCAGTGCTCCTCTAGTACTCAAACCTGTGTCCGGCTCGTATTTCATTTTTTTCATGATTCTAGCCACTTTAGGGTCCACCCATTCTTCGAAGTTTGCTGCCACTTGGAACCTTGTGAGAGGCTGTATGTCTAAAACAGCCACAACATTGTCTACTTCAGCCCTGATGGTGACAACTTCCCCTCCATGGCCTCCCTAATAATAGAGCAAATATAGCTGGGGTATCAAGCACTGTGAAATCCACATCGTCTTCTATCGGGCCCACTTTGATTACTGTGAAGAAAGCATTTTTGACTCCCCATTTACTATCGTCATATGTTTTGATAGTCATGCTGGAGGGGCTTAAATATGTTGTTCGTACACCCAGCCTTGACAGAATCTTCAAGGGGCACACATTGATGGATGAGCCATCATCCACCATCACACAAGATGTCTTCTTGCCTCTTACCTCTGCTTTTATGAATAGTGGCTTGTTGTGATTCATTCCCTCCATCAGGATTTCTTCTTTAGTGAATGCTATCATCTGCCTGCCCTCTTTCTGTACTAACCTTACGAACATTGCCGGGTTTGCATCTTCAGGTACCATTATCTTGCTCAGAGCTTCTACTATGGCATGCCTGTGCTCTTGAAAGGCTCATAATAACTCCCATATGCTCACTTGTTCCAGTGTCTTCTTCAATTGACGTAACAAAGTATCCCCTTCGGTGTTATCCATATTCTCCATCACCTCTCAGCCTTCTGTTAGCACTTCTTTGCCTTTATCCGTTACATCACTGTAAAAACATCCACTGTGGGTCATCCCTTTCACCTCATCTTCGTCACTGCTCGAGAAGTTTTCTCTGAAATCTCTCCCATGCTCTGTTTCATCTTCACTACTGCTATCTAATATCCCCATGCAAGAAGCTTGGTGGTTAAGAGTTTAGAGGACAAAGCTTTCGGGTAGGCCAGAGATGATCATGTAGTGTTGGAAAAATTAATCCATGTCCCAAGATCAAAAGCACAAGCAAAATATATAAAAGAATGAACAATATTGAAGTATGGCGGAATCATACTCACAATGATCGGAATGCGGATGCGTTGATGAAACAAAAACTTCCTCCTTTGTGCAGTGAGGGTTTCGGCCAAGGTGAAAAGAGAAGCTCCAAGCAATTTTTGATCCTTCAAAGCTCTAAGATGAGTTTCCCATAACACCTTTGTATGATCCCTTGATGGTGCTAGCCAAAGTTGTGAATTAAAGTTCCAAACTTGTACACTTTCTTCTAGTCTTGCCACAAAACAAATAAAGAAATGGAGAGCCAAAACTTGCTCACTGTTTCGGTAATTTTGAGAGGGAGAAGAGATCTAATTTTTTGTTACAAAAATCAATTTATATTTATGCCATAATATTTATTAAATAATAATAAACTTATGACACAAACCATGCAATGGCTTAGAGTGTCAAACACTCAATTTCCATGCAAAACCCTTGAGTGCATTGTACACTATCTCCATGCAATACATCAACAATTAAATAATGCAAATAATGACATGTGTCATGTGGGCCCCACACGTTTCCAAATGAAAGTGGGCCCACGTGCACTCACGCGTTCGGGTCCGATATTTCCGAAATACCGAACTTACGTCGCGACGTTAATTAAATCGAATTTAAATAAATAATTGCGCCTAGCGAAATCATTATTTACGTCGCTAACGAATTAATTCTAAATTAACTCGTTTGCCCGAATTAAAATCTAATTTTAATTTTGCGTCGAAATCGAATTTCGATTATTATATCGAATATAATAATTTTACGATTAATTCTAAATTAACCTTTCTCTCTCTTTATATAGTACTTTATCCAAGATAAAGTCTCTCCGTAATTAATCCAAGATTATCGAGTTTGAATCATACGTCATTGGTGAATCTTCGGGAAGCGACCCAAGAGACCTCTAGATATGTTGGCAGTAAATCCGGTTGTCGAACTATCCGAACACGTACGTACCAAGTACTACGTTTTTACCGATTTACAAGACAAGGTTAGACTCTAGCAAAACGCCATGCCTACCCAATTCTCTAGAAATATTCTTACTGGAATATTAGATCTATAACAGGCGTAGCATACCGTAGTATAGTGTATATAGAACCAGTATCGGATGATCACATGTAAGGCCTGGGGCTGGAGATGTGTCTGCCCCGTACGATACATATATCGGACATCAAGCAACCAGTCTCTTTGAATCGGATAATCCTGACCTAGTCATATTATCCCGATGGTTGCAACCATTATAGAGTACTAGTTCTGTATCCCTCGCGATCATCTTCTCCATATGTCTGAAGTGATACTTTCATCTTGACATCACATCCAATACACTACGATTCTCGATAAACCCAGAAGAGGTGTACACAGAACCCGTTTAAAGCCCCTGGACCACCAAAACTAAAGTTTACCGATTGTCGTAAGTACTAGCGATGCAAGTCTCAGGTTAAGATCATATGCACCTACCCTGAAGCGGACTCCCATAGACACGCAGACATACTACCAATGGGACTCCCGCGGGGTCTATCCAGAGCGAAGCTGTTTTCCATACCATCGTAAAACACAACCTCCTACCCACCGCTTGCATAAGTATCCATACTTAAATATATGAGAACTATGCCGTTGTGCCCTCCAACATGCATAGTGCAGTACTAGTCTATTCCGCATTATCGATGTCCAATCTCGATAATACTACGACTAGGGATATTTAATGATTAAACCTTTATGGATTGATACTGTCTCATATCATCACAATCCGGAACTAATCATAGGGACTTTTACCATTTATATATCAAAGTAAATAAATTACAAACGGTAAAAGGCAATTTCATTACTACATAGTTAATTTTGTACATAATACAATATCATTTACAAAATAGTGACGCTATGGGTCATTACTGTCCAACAATCTCCCACTTGGCCTATAGCCAGTCACTCAAGCATCTAATACCTGAACTATGTACATGTCGCTCAACTTTTTCCCGAGGAATAGCCTTCGTCAGCGGATCTGCAATTTATCCTCTGATGCGATCTTTCGATTTTCACATCGCCACGATGTATGATCTCTCGAATCAGATGGAATCGTCGAAGAACATGTTTGGATCGTTGATGAGACCTTGGTTCCTTAGCCTGTGCTATAGCCCCACTATTGTCACAATACAATGGAACGGGCTCAGCTGCTAACGGAACTACTCCTAATCCAATTAGAAATTTACGGATCCAACTGCTGCCTTCTTTTGCTGCTTCAGCTGCTGCAATGTACTCTGCTTCAGTTGTTGAATCGGCAACAGTATCTTGCTTGGAAGATTTCCAGCTCACTGCTCCGTTATTCAAGCAAATATGTACCCGTTTTGCGACTTGAAGTCGTCTCTGTCGGTTTGGAAACTTGCATCGGTATACCCAGATACCTCAAGTTCTCCATCTCCATAGATTAAGAAAACATCCTTAGTTCTCTTAAGATACCTAAGGATACTCTTAACCGCCATCCAGTGATCCTATCCTGGATCGGCCTGATATCGACTGCACATGCTCAAAGCATAGGACACATCAGGTCGTGTACATATCATGGCATACATGATCGATCCGACTGCCGAGGCGAACGGAGTCCGACTCATGTTGTCTCTCTCATCTTGTGTTTTAGGACACATGTCCCTAGATAGAAAGACGCCATGTGATGTTGGCAACAGTCCCCTCTTGGACTGATCCATGTTGAATCTCTTCAACACTTTATCAATATATGTACTCTGGGAGAGTCCAAGTAGCCTTCTAGATCTATCCCGGTAGATCTTTATTCCTAGAATAAAAGTGCTGCTTCTCCCAGATCTTTCATGGAGAATTTCAACGAAAGCCAAGCTTTCACCGATGTTAACATGGGAATGTCATTGCCTATAAGCAATACATCGTCGACATAAAGGACAATAAAAGTCAGTGCCCTCCCACTAACCTTCTTATATACACA
The DNA here is from genome assembly GCA_019454045.1 of Zanthoxylum bungeanum. Classification (NCBI taxonomy): domain Eukaryota; kingdom Viridiplantae; phylum Streptophyta; class Magnoliopsida; order Sapindales; family Rutaceae; genus Zanthoxylum; species Zanthoxylum bungeanum. Next base: position 39,598 of record SKCR01053015.1, on the reverse strand, counting down.
AGATCATCTACGTTTGAATGAAATCATATTCTTTTATGACCTCATCAAAACGTTGGTTCCATGACCTCGATGCTTGCTTCAGTCCATAAATGGACCGATTTAACTTACAAACCTTGTTTGCAAGTCTTGGTGCGATAAAACCGTCAGGTTGTTGCATATAAACATCCTCCAACAGGTTTCCGTTAAGGAAAGCGGTTTTAACGTCCATCTGCCATATTTCGTAATCGTAATATGCAGCTATTGCAAGCATTATCCGAATGGATTTAATCATTGCAACGGGTGAGAAAGTTTCGTCTAATCAACTCCAAGTTGTTGACGATACCCCTTCGCTATGAGCCTAGCTTTGTACGTTTGAACGTTGCCATCCATGTCTGTCTTCTTCTTGAAGACCCATTTGCATCCAATAGGCTTTACGCCTTCTGGTGCATCAACCAGTGTCCAAACTTGGTTGGTATACATGGAATCCATTTCGGCCTTCATGACCTCTTGCCATAAAGTGGATTCGATACCTTGTATCGCTTCCTCATACGTAGCCGGTTCAGTATCCTCAATAAGATTAATATCTATATGAGGTGAGATCAGGAATCCATACCTCTCAGGTATTACCCTGACTCTCTTCGACCTACGTAGTCCTTGTGTAATTGAAGATTGTGGTTCAGTCTCATCCTGGATGGACTGTTCACGTTCCGTTCTCGATTCATTGCCAGGAACAGTGTCACTACGACTTTCATCGAGTTCTACTTTCCTCCCACTAAACACTGCATTTATGAATTCCTTCTCAAGGAAAACCGCATGTAGAGCAACAAATACTTTGTTCTCTTGTGGGTAATAGAAGTAATATCCTTTGGTTTCCTTAGGATATCCAACAAATAGGCATTTATCTGATTTGGGTTCAAGTTTGGTACCTTCCAAACGTTTGACGTATGCCCAGCAACCCCAAATCTTCAGGAATGAGAAACCTGGTTTCTTTCCTGTCATATCTCATACGGAGTCTGTTCAACAGACTTTGACGGAACCTTATTCAAAATAAGAATTGCACTTTCTAATGCATGTCCCCAGAAGGATATAGGTAGCTCAGTGCGACTCATCATCGACCTTACCATGTCAAGCAGGTACGGTTTCTCCGTTCAGACACACCATTTAATTGTGGTGTTCCAGGAGGAGTCCATTGTGAAAGAATACCATATTCTTTCAAGTAATCTTGAAACTCATTACTTAAGTATTCGCCACCACGGTCCGACCGTAATGTTTTAATACTCTTGCCTGTTTGTTTTTCAACTTCGTGTCGAAACTCTTTGAATTTCTCAAAAGTTTCCGACTTGTGCATCATTAGATACACATAACCATAACGTGATGCATCATCCGTAAGGTTACGAAGTATCGATATCCACCTCTAGCCTGGCTAGACATGGGCCCACAAACGTCACTATGAACGAGGGCTAACAGTTCAGTGGCGCGTTCACCTTTTCCACTAAAAGGTGATTTAGGCATTTTGCCTAATAAACAGGATTCGCAGACGTCATATGATTTGGATCAAATCCGTCCAAGTACCCACTCTTCGAAAGTGTGGATATGCGAGTCTTGTTGATGTGTCCCAGACGACAATGCCACAAATAAGTTTCTTCCTTTGGATTACTCATTTTGAGCCTTTTGTTTGTTATTTTACATTTTGGAGATTCATTTATATTCAAAATATAAAGACCATTATTTGCATCAGCACTGCAAATTTCTGCAACATTTTTATATAAATAACACCTGGTGTTTTTAAATACAAAAGTGTACCCATACTGGGTTAACAAAGATACAGAAATAATATTCTTAGTTAAACTAGGAACATAATAACAGTTCAAAGTTTAAGTACATGCCCCGAGGGCAGTTCCAAAACAAAAGTGCCTACGGCCAAAACAGCAACAGAAGTTCCATTTCCAACTCGTAGATCTACCTCCCCCGAAGCCAGTCTCCTGCTATCATGCAGATCCTGCACATCAGTACAAATATGAGAACCACAAGCCAGAATCAAAAATCCAATTTTTATTAAGACTAGAAGTAGTCATATTTATCTCAATAACAAACATACCTGAGGCCGGTGCCTTGCCCGCCTGTATGTCCTCCTTATGTCCCTTGTTCATGCGGCAGTCACGCTTCCAGTGACCTTTCTTGCCGCATTTCAGGCAAACATCTTGAGACTTGTCCCTTGGCTTCCCAGAAGCCTTTGTTGACTTGGCCTTGCCTTTGTTCTTATGCTTTTTCTTCTTAACACCCCCAGTTGCCTTGAGCCCAGCTTTCGGCGTTTGAGATGTTGTTGCAAAGTGCGCCTCGCGCTTGTTGCCTTTCAGAAGCTCTTTCTCTGACTCCTTGAGAATCGACAATAACTCTCCAAGAGTGTCATCCGAATTTATCAGTTTGTAGTTGATGACAATCTGTTTCCAAGTATCGGGTAGTGACTGTAGAAGTACATCTATAGCCAGCTCAGCCTCCTCCAAGACTATACCCATTAGCCAGTTCATCAATATCGCTATCATTTGAGTCCCATGGACCTCAACAGAACTACCATCAGTCATACGGGAGCGAAATATTTTCTTCACCAACTCGTACCTCGCCATCCGCTTATTAGTGCGTGAAGATCTTGCAATCTTGCCATCATATGATAAGGATCCAAGTCCCTATTTTGGCGACGAAAGTGTTGAGTCATTGAAGCAAGCATGATCGACTGAGCCGTGTCACAATCATCACTGTGAGTTTTCCATAACTCCAGCTCAAGTGGCTCAGTGGGCTTAGGCCCGAGAGGTCTTGTATCGTATACAGTATCCTCTCCGCCCCAAGGACTATCCTTAGGTTCATTTCCCATCAGCGAAGTTTGTCCCCTTAAAGACATTGTCACCCATGATGATGTCTCGGACATTTACCTTGCTGCCATCTTAACTACGATAGTCCAACTATCTAGTTAACGATAAAATGGGTACAGTCAAACTGTTACACAAGAAAAATAACATTTTATTAGTCCAACTAATGTTAAAATATTGACGAAATAAATTTTGTAAGCGCGTAAAGCTAAGTATCTGAATGAAATTGCAAACTCAATACTAGCCTCCCACTATTTTCTACAAGTCTCTAACCCTCTGTTGAGTACTCGGGAAATCCAATTTCCTAGTGGGCTAGGATCCCGTTAAATAACACACAACTTGACTTTGGCCAACAAGTTGTATGATATTTAACTAGGTAGATCTCGAAGATCAATTGGATCCCATCCAATTCCTAGATCCGGTAGGTGGACATCCAAGTCCGAAACATATATATCTAATACATAGTCAATGTATCCAATACATTTTCCTAACCATTTCCTCTGAATCAACTAAGCCTTGGCTTTGGCACAACAAACCTAATGATTCCAGTTAAGCGGGACCCATTGACGAGGAAAGTTTCGTAATCAATGTCGATGGACAAGAAGTGATCTTGACTTTGGCCAACAAATCACAACTTGGACAGGACACCGATGTGGAACAAAACTCTCATGATTCAAACACATCCTCAATTGACAAAGGTCTTGACTTTGGCCAACAAACCAATGCCAATTTCGGATCTTGAGAAAGAATCATTCAACGGAAGGAAAATCGCTTAATATTGTTTGAGGGATTTTTCGCGTAATTGGCAACCAATTAATTTATCTTTGTTAGGTCTCATCATCATACACCCTTAAGCATGCTTCTAAAACATCATAAAGAGCGTAAAGTAAAGTAATAGTGATATGCGGATGGATATATAAACAACTTGTTCCTAGAACAAATCACTCCCTTTCCTCTCCCCGCTAGCACTATTCTACTTCTACCCAATTACATAATACAATAAGAGAAACCTCATTTACATTGAGGGGAATTAGGTGAGAAGAGAATACAAAGATAAAGAGATAAGGCTGGACACGCAGGTCCAATTTATAAATTCCAAATTTACAATAATTTCTAAAATTACCCTTCCCTTCTAATATCCATCCGATATACACTATTCATACAACACATCCACATTCATTCATTCAAGGCATGTTATACAACCAATCAAATCCAATTAATTAGTCTTTAATTAGGTGACAATACAATGTTCAAACAATTGTTTGCATTTGCGCGAGTCCAACTCGTTTTGAGAATAAATACTTATGTATGAATTCACGAATTATATCGAACTACTCGTTAAATCCAATTTAAGTCGTATTCAATACTAATCCTATTATTTAATTCTAAATTAAATATTTACACTTTTATTGTGCTTTTATAACTTAGATTCCAAATCTAGTACTATTGGGTCTCAAAGCCCAACTAACATCTAATGTCCGTTTAATTAAAGTCCGATGGGCTTTCTATTGATTTCATTAGGCTTGGGCCTTGGTCAATGTGGGTCAAACCCAATTTCCAAGCCCAATAAGGAATCACCCTCATTTGCCTTAAAATCAATATCAAGCCCATAAGGCCCAATTAAACATAAAAGCCCATTTATTACATTTGGACTTAAATGGTGTGATTTAGGCCCATTTTGGATCCAATCCAAATGGTCCAAATCTACTTGGCCCAACCAAGCCCATTTATGTCCAAATATAATAGTTTTAGGCCAAATTCCAATTTAAGCCCAATTAACCAAATTTTAAAATTCCAAATTTTATAACTTAATTAATTAAAGTGTATTTTCATGATTAATCCTTTAAATCAATATTCCCAAAATATCAAATTAATCCATTAATCATATTTTTATCTTAAATATATGTCCAACATTATTTAATCAAAAAATCAAGTCCCTAATACTCCATCAAGCATTCGGCCAAGGTGATTAAAATGGTTCCGATTTCGTTTTCAATCCAATCGAGTTACAAATCATCATTCCATATTATTTCAAGTCATCTAATGTCTTAAAATTAAAAAATCATCTAGTCCACATGCTTGCATGTATTCGGCCAAGCCTCATTTGGGTTGGAAAAATTAATCCAATTTATTTTCCATGAAATTGATGATGTATAATCTAAATAACATACATCTAAGCATATTTAATCAAGCAAACTCATCAAATCATGCTTCAAACAATTTTCCCCAAATAACATCCTAATATATTTGCATGCTCTTTAAGCTCAATGATACCATTGTTGGAAAAATTAATCCATGTCCCAAGATCAAAAGCACAAGCAAAATATATAAAAGAATGAACAATATTGAAGTATGGCGGAATCATACTCACAATGATCGGAATGCGGATGCGTTGATGAAACAAAAACTTCCTCCTTTGTGCAGTGAGGGTTTCGGCCAAGGTGAAAAGAGAAGCTCCAAGCAATGTTTGATCCTTCCAAGCTCTAAGATGAGTTTCCCATAACACCTTTGTATGATCCCTTGATGGTGCTAGCCAAAGTTGTGAATTAAAGTTCCAAACTTGTACACTTTCTTCTAGTCTTGCCACAAAACAAATGAAGAAATGGAGAGCCAAAACTTGCTCACTGTTTCGGTAATTTTGGAGAGGAGAGAAGAGATCTGATTTTTTGTTACAAAAATCAATTTATATTTATGCCATAATATTTATTAAATAATAATAAACTTATGACACAAACCATGCAATGGCTTAGAGTGTCAAACACTCAATTTCCATGCAAAACCCTTGAGTGCATTGTACACTATCTCCATGCAATACATCAACAATTAAATAATGCAAATAATGACATGTGTCATGTGGGCCCCACACGTTTCCAAATGAAAGTGGGCCCACGTGCACTCACGCGTTCGGGTCCGATATTTCCGAAATACCGAACTTACGTCGCGACGTTAATTAAATCGAATTTAAATAAATAATTGCGCCTAGCGAAATCATTATTTACGTCGCTAACGAATTAATTCTAAATTAACTCGTTTGCCCGAATTAAAATCTAATTTTAATTTTGCGTCGAAATCGAATTTCGATTATTATATCGAATATAATAATTTTACGATTAATTCTAAATTAACCTTTCTCTCTCTTTATATAGTACTTTATCCAAGATAAAGTCTCTCCGTAATTAATCCAAGATTAATCGAGTTTGAATCATACGTCATTGGTGAATCTTCGGGAAGCGACCCAAGAGACCTCTAGATATGTTGGCAGTAAATCCGGTTGTCGAACTATCCGAACACGTACGTACCAAGTACTACGTTTTTACCGATTTACAAGACAAGGTTAGCCTCTAGCAAAACGCCATGCTACCCAATTCTCTAGAAATATTCTTACTGGAATATTAGATCTATAACAGCGTAGCATACCGTAGTATAGTGTATATAGAACCAGTATCGGATGATCACATGTAAGGCCTGGGGCTGGAGATGTGTCTGCCCCGTACGATACATATATCGGACATCAAGCAACCAGTCTCTTTGAATCGGATAATCCTGACCTAGTCATATTATCCCGATGGTTGCAACCATTATAGAGTACTAGTTCTGTATCCCTCGCGATCATCTTCTCCATATGTCTGAAGTGATACTTCTATCTTGACATCACATCCAATACACTACGATTCTCGATAAACCCAGAAGAGGTGTACACAGAACCCGTTAAAGCCCTGGACCACCAAAACTAAAGTTTACCGATTGTCGTAAGTACTAGCGATGCAAGTCTCAGGTTAAGATCATATGCACCTACCCTGAAGCGGACTCCCATAGACACGCAGACATACTACCAATGGGACTCCGCGGGGTCTATCCAGAGCGAAGCTGTTTTCCGTACCATCGGTAAAACACAACCTCCTACCGCACTTGCATAAGTATCCTATACTTAAATATATGAGAACTATGCCGTTGTGCCCTCACAACATGCACGAGTGCAGTACTAGTCTATTCCGCATTATCGATGTCCAATCTCGATAATACTACTACGACTAGGGATATTTAATGATTAAACCTTTATGGATTGATACTGTCTCATATCATCACAATCCGGAACTAATCATAGGGACTTTTACCATTTATTATCAAAGTAAATAAATTACAAAACGGTAAAAGGCAATTTCATTACTACATAGTTAATTTTGTACAATAATACAATATCATTTACAAAATAGTGACGCTATGGGTCATTAATGTCCAACATGTAGGTGGGTGGTGGAACGGAGTGGTAGTTGGGTAGGGGGGTTTCTGTGTGTGTTGGGTTGTTCTTTTTTCCGGGTCAGGTATCTTATGGGTGTCAATAGATGTTTGGATCTTATGCATGAGGCGGGTGTAGTTGTCAGTTTCGTGGCCAATCTGCTGATGGAAGTGACAGTATAGGTTTAGGTCGAAATAGTATGGCACAAGGTTTGGAAGTGGTCTAGGTTCTAAAGGTTTTAGGAGTCCTTACTTCTTCAGCTTTTCAAACACCTTTGACAAAGGTCTACCAAGATCGGAGAATCACATGTTCTGATGAGGCGGCCTCAGCAGAAGCGGGCTTGGTCCCTGAAGGCCCCCCAATGGTATTTCTATCCTGGCTATAAAATTTTATGTTCTCGGCTTCCTCTTCCTCGATGTCCATTACAGTTTCTCTTAACGGTCAAAAGTCACTAATCATGGAGGTTATCTTTCTCAGCTTGTTGTAAATGGAGGGCTTGGTATCCTTAATCCGGTCATTCTCCGAGGGTCGTGTCTGTATTTTCAAGAGCTGGCTTCTCCAGCAATCCACATAATCTTTGAAGGTCACTTCTGTCTTATGCTTGGTGTTTTCTAGGTCACGGAGTGACAAGTCTATCTCCAAGTCCGTGACTTATTGGTTCAGAAAGGCCTCCACTAATGTCCTCCAATCATCATTGACCTTTCTCTCCATACCATGATACCATACTACGGGCGCCCCTTCCAGTGACATCCCGAACATCTTCTGCACCTGACACTTTGACAAACTCACTGAAGTCATCGCATCATAGTCTAATAAATCTTCATGTTTTCCCCTCATCTTGCGGTAACTGACTCTACTTGTTCTTTGAGTTTTTGTAACTCTACCTAAGGCCCGACTATCCTTCCCGCGGCATACTCAGCCACGTCATTATCAAAAATAGGGATTTCTTTGCTTACCCTATTCGGGGGCTCCTCATGGCTTCCATTCTCATTATTTTCTATTCTCACTGTGCGGGGTACTGTCAAACTGGCCATAGCGTTGGTCAAAGCTTGTAGTTGCTCGGTAATTTTGGTGATGTTGATCTCCAATTGATCCATGTGGGAACCTTCACTGTCTGACGTATCCTTGGTTGCTAACCTTTTCTTGACAAGTCTTCATTCTTCTCTAACCCAACGGATTTCTATGATGGTGGTTAAAACAAGGGGTTAGCATGATGCGTGTATGCATGAGATGCATGTGGTTATCAAAACAACATATATCCTTCCGACCTTATTCCTCTCGTACTCGTGGTAAGTCCATTTTTGCCCTAGGTGTGGTTCATTTTATGCACCAATATGGGGCACACAAAATCGTTCTCTCCTACGCTACAGGGGTGAACCTTGGCTACCTCAGTCCCTTTCCATCAGTAAAAGATAAAGACCGCCCATTCACAAAATTGTCTAAGCCTATTATGGGGATCGTGCCATTGTCTAGAAACGACAAATTGGGCCCTCGGTAATCAAGGTTACGGTGGGGATGGACTTGGAGATATCTAAAAGTATACAAATATGTCGTAACAATGCGTATCCTTCCTGGATGAAAGCCAGTGCGGATATCGGACTCATGCGTCTGGTATATTCGGATCATGTTTGGACCTTCTAAGCCCATCAAGGTTTTCATACGAGTTGGCCCATTACATTTTAAGCGTTCAATCAAATTATCGCGAGGTGTAAACTTGTCCCAGTTGAAAAGGCCCAACAGGTTTACATTTTTGCGATAAGGTAGATAAATTACTTCAAATGATAAGGGGCCCAAACACAGGTGGACCATCGTCATTTTGAAAACTTTTGGCCCAATCATCATAAGATACAAACTCGTCCCAGTTTAAATGGCCCAACAAGTTCGTATACATTCACAAGACCCAAATGAATCCAAATGATAATGGACCCAAACACAAGCATTGGGGGTAGCTTCTATAGGACATATAAATATGGTTCGTATGTGGGCTTACAAGGGTATGGATAAGGGCTCTCATTGGCGAAGGGTTTCCCACAACCAGGTATCCCCACTCAAGGGTTCGAGCGACCAAGTGAGCGCGCCTTTTTTATACCCTAAGGTACGTGCCAACGAGTGACGGTTATCATCACATAACGATCCGCCGCCTTGAGTGAAGGTGACTTCACGATACATGACGCCTTCAGGGTAAGAAGGCTATGCAAAATATATGAGACTTGGGTAACCAAAGCCAAAGCCACGGACACTACAAGGCATTATTTCGGGGCCGATTCTCTATCCTCAGTGGAGTTGCCATCTGTTGGAGTGAAGCGGGGTTTACTACTATACCTATGATGTTTGGCGACCATGATACTATTAGGCTCGCAGCCCGTAGAGAGTACGGAGTAGCCCGCGGGGGACTAAACCGGAGAATAAATGAGTCACCACCCAGTGTGAACTGGTAAAATATTTAAGGCCACACTCACACCTCGCAAGGGAAGACCTCAAACCATTTGGTTCGGAATGGTCCATTATTTATGCTAGTATAATGGACGGGTTCACACAATGGTATAGCCTAGTCTTAATGCAATTCATACATAAAAGTGAATAAAAATGTAATAACATACCCAAGCAAATAATAATCACCATAACATGATTCCAAAAACATATTAAATTAAGAAGTACAAGATGCAATAATGAAAATCAATCAAAAGCAAGAAAAGCATCAATAAATAAATAGTACACAAAATGGGGGGTTAATCATGCATATATGAGTATTTCCCGAGTAGTACGTGGAGTTGTATCCCAATTACAGACCACACTACCCTCCATTCGGATTTGGCTACAGAATTTACGTCTGGGTTTCCATCCGATATACCGCAAGAGATAATAACACACATAACCATCAATGCAATGTAAACGGCCATAAAGAAAGGTGAAATAATAAAATAACAATAAAAGTAAATAAACAAAAAGCTAAATAGCAAAAATAAATGCGAAATAATAAAATAACGATGAAATTGAATAAATAAATAAAAAGATAAATAACTGAATGCCAAAGAAAAAAATGTGACTAGAAATTTGGTCGTCTTTGATGTAGGACTTTGTATACCCGACTGGAAGTATTTCATGTCCAGCCAGGCACGCAGAGTCCGGAACTATAAAATAAATATGGTAAGGGTGCCCTCAGGTCTTACCTTTTAAGTTACTTTCTCGGAAGTACGTTAGGCCGTCATCGAAAAGATTGAAGCTGGTTCACTATTTGCTATTTCTGGTTCGCTGTTTCACTCATTGTTTTGTTGTTTTCTGCATGTTGTTTGTTGTTTGCTGTTTCTATTTGTTGTTTCTGTTGTTTCAGTCCACGGTTTTTTACTTTTTTTTGGGCTGCTATTTCATGATTTTGAGCTACTATTTTTCTGGTTATTTTTGCGGTTTTGGGCTGCTATTTTTCTAGTTTGTTTTACGGTTTTTTTGCACTATTTTTCTGGTTGTTTTAAGGTTTTTTGGCACTGCTCTTCTGGTTTTTTTTTTTTGCGGTTGTTTTCAATGATGTTTTGGTGATTTTTGGTCTCGATTTTTTGTGGTTGTTTCTCAGTTTTTGCTTGGTTTTTCTAGTTATCTTTTCACGATTTTTTGGGCTGGTTGTTTGGTGATGTTTTGGTTGCTATTTTGGTGATTTTGGGGTGCTGTTTGGTGGTGGTTGTTTCTCGATTTTTGCTAGTTTTTTTGGGTGCCTTTTCATGATTTTTTTGGGCTGGTTGTTTGGTGATGTTTTGGTTGCTGTTTTGGTGATTTTGGGGGTACTGTTTGGTGGTGGTTGTTTCTCGGGTTTTGCTGGTTTTTTGGGTTCCTTTTCACGATTTTTTGGGCTGGTTGTTTGGTGATGTTTTGGTGATTTTTAGGGTGTTGTTTGGTGGTGGTTATTTCTCAGTTTTTGCTGGTTTTTTTGGGGCTAAGTTTCTAGGTGTTTTGGAAGAAGGGGAATGAGCCTTAGGGTTTTTGTTCAAGAGAATAAGAAGAATATAGCCTAGGGTTTTTGGTTGTTTACCGTGTAAGCCTCCCTAACTTGATGATTTGGTCTCTCTTTTATAATGACTTGGAGGGTTCTCTAAACAAGGAAACAAATCATGTTTATTTTGGGAAAGAATCTCTTAAACTTGGTGATGAGAATATCCCAAAATCTTGTTAAATTGGATGGGATCCCAAAATCTTGTTAAATTGGAAAGTGTTGATGAGGGAATTTGAGCATGTGGAATGCATGGGATATTATTTATTTGGGAAGATTTGGGCGTGTGCATGGGTTCATGGGCCTTGGGCGTGTGTATGGTGGGTTGCATGGGCTTTGGGCCGTGTGGATGGGCCGAAGTTGAAGGGTGTAAGGGCGTGTCTGAGGCTGAGGTTTGAAACAGAAACTGACTGAGCGAATCCGAGGCTGGCTAGGTCCGAATCAAATGAGGTTCCAATTTTGGAGGTTTTCCTTCCTTCCGACATTCATTTTTTCACAACTTCCGCAACTTTTCAGGTAGTGCCTCCATACGAGGCTCATCATCGGGCTTATGCAAAAATACAGTGTCTACATTGTGCAACACTCGTTATTATTTTTAGGAATGGTGTCTGAAAATCGTGAAGATAAAAATCAATCCATTAAAGATGGCTTGAGTAAGAAGTCATTAGATAATATATCATTGACTCTTGACACGCATCCTAGTGGATTTGATAGATTGATCTGAAACATACATACATAATTTCAAAAAGAAAGACAACAATACAATCTCGAGAATCTCACTTTAAAAGACCATATTTGCCAATTTATAAGAAAATTTGGATAGGAAGTATATCCACGACCCATAGAGGGCGTTCAAGCCGTTACTTAATGTAAAACCAGAGGAAGATGTAAGTCATAATCATAACTACCAGTACATATTATTTCAATTTATTGCTTTGATTTCCTTTACTGTTTTGATTTACTTTAATTTACTGTTTTGATTTTCTTTACTTTAATTTTGCAGTCAATATCTATACTTTTTGACTTTCTCGATCTATTTTACTATTCATTTGATAATTTTCATTTTTTAGGTACTGGTGCTTTTATTACTCAGCCTTTTCAGTATCCATAAATACAGCTCATCATTTCTCTCTTTGACATATCCTGATAAGAGAAAAAATGGAGAACTTCTAGACGATGAGTCACTAATATCTGTGTATTTTGTGGAACTAGCTCTGGAACTAAACCAGAATATGTTGAGGCTGTAAAAGAATTGCGTAGAGTTATGGCGGAAAGAAACATGCACTTAGTATATGACGGTGGCAATCTTGGATTGATTGGATGTGTTTCAAAGGCCGTGCAAGAAGGTGACAGTCAAGTTTTGGGGATCATTCCAAAACCTTTGGCAGACGAAAACCTCATCGGAAAATCAAATGGAGAAGAATACGGTGTCTCAGGTATGTCTGAAAGACTTACTGAAATGATTAATCATGATGACGTTTCTTATTGCTTTACCATGTGGGTTGGACACGTTGGAGAAATATTCACAGTTGCCTCGTGGCGAACTTGAACATTGTTAGGGATATGCCTTATACCCAACTTGTGGATGGGCTATATGTACATGTATTTGTAATATTTTCATTAATTAATAAAATGGAAATCTTTATTATACGTGTCTTACATAACTTATATGAATCATCAACACTGTAATAAGCCTTTGGAGTAATGAGACGATGGCTTCCACGCATTATGAGATTCATTACTCTTAAATGTTCCTAGTCATATTTTTGTGAATAATCTGGGCATTCACAAAGCGGAGAGACTAGCATGATGATATGATCCGCCCTTAAATGGGGTAGCCGATCTCATAGGCTACTAGCGGAGATCCGTCCGCTTGGTGCATCACATGGATGCATAAGTTGCTCGTGTCCATCGAACTGACTGCCGAAAGTTTTCATATGGAGTGTTTGTCCCATGTGTCTGTGAGAAATTTCATGTATCGATTATATGACTAGTCCTTAGACTTGAGGTTTTTACAATCTTATTTGTGGATCAAATAACTTTGACATTCTCCTTCCCCGGTTCAAAAGATCTGGTCATAAGGGTATGATTTGGTCATTTGTTGAAACACATAAAGTTTGTAAAGATACAACAGAGAATCGCCACTCTCTCGGATAATATTTTCTTATAAGAGTAGTATTCCAGTTCGCGGGTTGATATGTGTGATCAGTGCTTGAGACTGTGGCCACAGCGGAAGAATCATGTGAGATTCTTGGGTTAGCACGATTCATGACACTATCAACATCATACATTTGACTATATTGGTAGACACTTTCCGTACCCTAGGTCAATAGGTGGGGATACAATGAGGCGAGGGACCATATCATATGTAAATCGCATACAGAATGGGTATATATATCTTTCCTTCTCATTTGGGGGCCTTGGCATGTTTCTATATGTCAACCTTGGTCATTGAAATCGAACGACCATATGATCGGAGGATAATTTATGTTCGATTAAATTATCACGATTCATTTCATGTCCAACTTGAGGGGAACCCAAAAGGTCACACACAACAAAGTCGAAATCAATGGTTAACAGTGCACAGTACAAATATAACAGCATATATGATTGCTGTAGGAATTGTTCATAAATGGTTCAATGTGTTTAATTATTAAACAGATCATTTATGAGGTTTCATAGTGGCTTAGGGATTGGTGAATGACGATGGGGACACTTTGGGAATTGAAAAAAATTTACTATTCACATGAATAGTAATGTGAATAGTAACGTGAATAGCAAAAAAAAATTTGTTATTTGTTTTGAATTCCAATTCGGCCCAAACTCTTATTAAGGTTTTATAATCTCATTAAACCACTAAATTAAGATCCAATGGCTAATATTAAATTAGCTTTTATCCCACATCGTATTCTTAATTAATTTTGTTGTCTTTGGAGCACTATATAAACCCAAAGAATTCTTCACAAATTTTTACACCAAACCTTCATATCTTGGGTTTATATAAGTGAGCAACTCTAAAGTTTAAGAGTAAGTCACTGATTTTGAGGATCCTTATGTCTAATTGACTAGAGGAACCTCGAGTTAAAAGTTTTGAGGTATTTGCCTAGGCTAGCACCAAGGGCAAAATACCCGTGCACTCAAGGCTTAGTCTTGCCGTTGAGTTTTGGATTTGGTGTGTGCATCTTTGGAGGCCACACACTTGGGTGGCTCTTTGGAACGTGGAAGAGCTTGCTGAGTTCGAGAAAAGCTTGTAGATTGGAGGGAGGACTGGAGGAGTCTTCGGTTCAAGTAAGTCTTTTTTTTTCCTTTTTAATTAGAGTTCTTATGATAGTTAGCATGTTTAGGTTTATGTTCTTTGCATGTTTTATGAGTTTTATGCTTAGAATATATAGTAACATGTCTAGGCTTGTAGAATAATCAAAACAAATGGGTCTTGGGCAAAGGGAAAGCGGCATAATAATTTTTAATTTCCGCTGTGCACTCGCGGCCGCTTCCCAACAGTGGTATCAGCGCGCCGTTTTTATTTTGATTAGTTCGCACTCGTTTGAACTCGAAATTGGGTGTTTAAAGGCTCTTTGGAAAGCTAACACCCTGAATTAATTTTAGGCACAAGTTTTGCATGATTTGGTTAAGATTTGAATTGTGATATTGCATTTAAAGTTCACGCGTCTGCAGAAAAACGTGAATAATAAATTTATTTAAATAAAATAAAATACAATATCATAATTAAATATTAATCAAATTTATTTAATGCTAAAATAATTCCAACATATTAAAACTCATATGCTTGATGATTCTATGTATGATTAGAATTGGCATGATATTTTAGGGTGCAGGCATCTAGAGACTTTCTAAGAAATAGAGAGTGTATTGCTTATCCCTTAGCTAATTAATTATTTTGTGATGAACTTATAGATTTATTACCTTTAAGGCTAATAAATATAAATCACTTATTTATAATAAAAGACATTATAAAAGATACAAGTGGGTTGGGACCAATGGGTTAATAAAACTTTCCAAACTAAAGTTAATTTAACCAAAGGTATTACTAGAGTTAGATAAGGATTTGGTGTCTTCCTTCACTCACTAGCTTTTTATAGCCAAAAGGAAAAGATGTGAAGACATCTAGATAATCATTTACTCAAAGCTTACCTTAAAGCATATTTAAAGTGTTGGACTAATTTGAAGGATCTATTGTTTATTCCTGTCACCAAGGCAATAAGAGCCTAAGAGGTAAGGGTATTTAAGAGAGTTCGCTACACCCTCCCTCTGGGGAATTTTCAATGAAGGAATCCATTTGACAGTTATTCACTTAAACTTGCTAAAATCCTCAATAATAATTGAAGTCTAAAATTTGCCTCCCATTGTAAAGTATAGACCCAAAAGGCTTAAACGTATTGGCAGGACTAAGCTTTACCAGACTGACCAATACCATTTGTCCCTAAATCGTACTATTGACAATGGTTTGACTTTTCTGAGTCATAAGACGCAGCGACCCTTAGGCATGGTCTTATAACTTAGTGGCAAAGATTGGGTGTCCACAAGGACTAGCATAAGCTATGGCATGTTTGATTGCCCAACCCAATGATCAAGGAATTGTGATTTATATCATAAATTGGTTGGGAACCAACCTAATTATCATATTTTATAACGACCGGCCCTAGTCGGAGTTATGAAATGATGATAATGGGATCCTTGCCCACAAGAAATCCTCATATTGGGGTTGATGCGATTTACTTAAAATTTTAAAGCAATTGAGTGAGAGCAACTTCATAATATAAAAGCCCATGTTATTATGAAACATTAATGAAAACATATTCCTAATTTTAACATTTTCTCTTAACAGGTGGGTTAAAAATATCACAAACATTCAAATGGAAAACAGAGTATCACTTCATTCCATCCTTGATGAGTATAAGCTCAAAGGGGACAACTACAATGACTGGTTTAGAAACACTAAAATTGTCTTACGACAAGAAAATATTTTCTATGTTCTTGAAAGACCATTTCCCCCTGAACCCGCAGAATATGTTGACCAAGATACATTTGATGCTTAGAAGAAACACGTCGATGATGATGAGCAAGCAGTTTGCATAATGCTTGGCTCTATGTCGGAAGAACTTCAGAAAGCTCACGAAGATATGGATGCTCAAACCATCATCTTTCACTTGAAGGAGTTGTATGCAACTTCCGTTCATACCGTGAGATTCCAAGTGTCATGTGTCTTATTCCAAACAAGGTATAAGGAAGGATTTGTTAGTGGACATGTGCTTAAGATGATTGGCCATATTGAAAAATTGGCCAACCTCGGGTTCATCATGGATCATGAGATAGGTCACGATATGATTCTTCAGTCCTTACCAAAAGAATTCTCTAACTTTATTATGCAGTTTCATCTATCTGATAAAGAAGCTACTTTAGCAGAATTGCACAATCTGATAAAGCAAGAAGAGAATGACTTGAAACCGGAGCTTAAAACCTCCGTCATGCTTACGGGTACGGACCTGAAGCCACGAGGCCCAAAGAAAAATAAGGGCAAGGCCAAGGCTCCAGATCACCTAAAGCCCAATGGTAAGGTGGAGAAGAAAAAGGGAAAGGGAAATGTTTCTTTTGTGGAAAGAAGGTCATTGGAAGAAAGACTGCAGATCCTTGAAAGCCAAGGAAGCTAGGGAAGTCAAGAGGCCAAGAAGCCCAATGCTTCAGGTATATTGTATATGATTGAACTATATTCTCAAAACTCTGAACCTTCTACTTGGGTGCTTGACACCGGTTGTGGGACTCACTTGTGTAACAATGTGCAGGGCCTCAAAAACAGTAGGAGACTCCGTCATAGGGAGGTTGACTTACACATGGGTAATAGAGCAAAACTGGCTGCATTGTGCGTGGGACTTATTCATTAGTTTTGCTGAATGGTTTAGTTTTAGACTTAGAAGATTGTGTTTATGTACCTTCTCTAGTAAAGAACATCATTTCAATTTCTTCTTTATGTAATAAAGGCTTTTCATGCCTAATAAGTTGTAAAGAATGTTCTATTTATTTCAATGAAATAAAATTTGGAGATGGTATTTAAAATAATGGTATATATGTCTTACAAACTAACAAAGAATGTTCAACCTCTAATATATACAACGTTAACTCGAATAATCTCAATGAATCACTTATATGGCACAGTCGCTTAGGTCATATCAATGAAACAAGATTAACTAAGCTACATAAGGATGGGTATTTCAAACCCTTCAAATATAAACCTTATGGAACTTGTGAGTCTTGTTTACTTGGTAAAATGACCAAATTACCCTTCAAAGGTAATGACAGCGTGCAGCGAAGACATTAGAACTCATACACTCTGATGTATGTGGACCAATGTCAGTCACCGCTAGAGGTGGATTCTCCTACTTCATTACCTTTATCGGTGATCATTCACGATATGGGTATGTGTACCTTATGCGGTACAAATCTGAAGCCTTTGAGAAATTCAAAGACTTCAAGGCTGAGTAGAAAACCAGCTTAATAAAAGTATTAAGTCACTAAGGTCTGACCGAGGTGGTGAATACTTAAGCAACGAATTTCAAGATTACTTGAGAGAAAATGGCATTGTTTCCCAGTGGACTCCTCCGGGAACTCCACAACATAATGGGGTCTCCGAAAGAAGAAATCAGACATTATTAGATATGGTCCGATCAATGATGCCAGGCACAGATCTACCTCTTTCATTTTGGGGTCTTGCTTTAGAAACTGCAACACTACTATTAAACCAAATTCCTTCCAAGACTGTTAGTCAAACACCATATGAGTTATGGTCTAGGAAACGTCCTAGTCTTAGTTATCTAAGAATTTGGGGATGTGACGCATATGTCAAGCTCAGACAAACTAACAAATTGGATGATAGGGTAGTTAAATGTAAGTTTGTAGGATATGCCTTGAACTCAAGAGCATACGTGTTCTACGTCCCAAATGAAAAAAACATTTGTATCACAAAATGCTAAATTTCTAGAGAATGAATTCATTCTCAAGAAATATGTGGGAGTAGACTTGACCTTGATAAGGTACGAGAAGAACAAACTAACATAGAACTAAACCATAGGCTCCTCAAAAGGGTAGCGACGGAACAACCACAAGGTTATGAACTCAGAAGGTCTGGTAGGGAAAGACATGAGCCTGAAAGATATGGTTTCCATATTGATGAGGAACATGATCAGGTCATTGATAATGACGATCCCATCAGTTATGACAAAGCAATGCGTGACATTGATTCAGTCAAGTGGCTTGAGGCTATGAAATCCGGAATAGACTCTATGTATCATAATCAAGTATGGGACTTAGTAGATGCACCTGAAAGGATAAAACTCATAGGCTGCAAGTGGATTTACAAGCGTAAAACTGATGCAGAAGGCAACATCCAAACCTATAAGGCTAGATTGGTGGCGAAAGGTTATAGACAAATCCAAGAAATTGACTATGACGAAACCTTCTCGCCTGTTGCAATGATAAAGTCCATTCGAATTTTACTGGCACTAGCTGCACACTTTGATTATGAGATTTGGATAATGGATGTCAAAACAGCTTTCCTTAATGGGAACCTCGTAGTGGAAGTCTATATGACACAACCTGAGGGGTTTGCATCTAAGGATGATCATAATAAAGTATGCAAGCTTAAACGATCCATTTATGGACTCAAGCAAGCCTCCAGAAGTTGGAATATACGATTTGATGAGACAATCAAAGAATTTGACTTCATCAAAATTGTGGACAAGCCTTGTGTTTACAGGAAAAGTAGTGGGAGTGCTGTTGTATTTCTTGTATTATATATGGATGACATATTAATCATCGAGAATGATATTCCCATGATGCAAGCCACCAAGCAATGGTTATCTCAGAATTTCTCCATGAAAGATTTGGGAGAAGCATCCTACATCCTCGGCATTAAGATCTACCGTAATAGATCTAAGAGGTTGTTAGGACTTTCTCAATCTACGTACATAGATAAAGTTTTGAAATGATTCCAAAAGAGGTAATTTACCTACTTGTCATGGAATCAAATTATCTAAGGAGCAATGTCCACATACTCCTTCAAATAGAGAGCGTATGAGTAGGATCCCTTATGCTTCAGCAATAGGATCGATCATGTACGCCATGCTATGTACAAGACCTGATGTCTCTTATGCTCTTAGCATAACTAGTAGGTATCATGCTAATCCTGGTAAGCAACACTAGACAGCTGTCAAAACAATCCTCAAGTATCTGAGAAGAACTAAGGATGTGTTTTTGACATACGGAGATTGTTCTGAGATGAAAGTCATTGGTTACTGTGATGCGAGCTTTCAGACCGATAGGGATGACAGCAGATCGCAAATAGGATATATGTTTACTTTGAATTGCGGTGCTGTCAGTTGGAAAAGCTCAAAGCAGTCAACTACAGCGGACTCCACCATTGAAGCCGAGTATATTGCAGCATCTGAGGCTGCTAAAGAAACAGCATGGATAAAGAAGTTCATCACGGAGCTGGAAGTGCTTCCCGCGATAAAGAATGGCGTCACGATGTACTGTGACAACACGGGCGCCATTGCTCAATCAAAGGAACCAAGGTCCCACCAGAAATCCAAGCATGTACTCAGGCGATTTCATCTTATCAGGGAGATTGTTGAGAGAAAAGAAGTTATTATAGAGAAAATACCCACAGAAGATAATCTTGCAGATTCTCTGACTAAATGGCTGACTCAACAAAAGCATGATAGGCACACCCGAGAGTATGGTGTCCAGATTCATACTAGTTGGCTATAGTGCAAGTGGGAGATAGTTAGGGATATGCCCTATACCCAACTTATGGATCGGCTATATGTACATATATTTGTAATATTTTCATTAATTAATCAAATGGAAATCTTTATTATACGTGTCTTACATAACTTATATGAATCATCAACACTGTAATAAAGCCCTTGGAGTAATGAGACGATGGCTTCCACACCTTATGAGAATCATTACTCTTAAATGTTCCTAGTCATAGTTTTGTGAATAATCTGGGCGTTCACAAAGCGGAGAGACTAGCATGGTGATATGATCCGCTATTAAGTGGGGTAGCCGATCTCATAGGTGTACGGGCCAAAATTGGGCCAGGGGTAAAATCGACTTTTACCACAAAGCCAGCCGCAGGACCCGGGGCCCAGAAGAAGATCCACGGGCCGCCTCACGAGCCCAAATTCATTAAAAACGGACAAACGGTCACCAGTTACAAAGATCAGGAAGCGGATCCGAATTCATTACCGTCATCATGAAGTCGACGGTTATGGGATCTAAAGGACCTAAATGAATACATCATTGAAGAAGTCACCAACGGGCAGAAGAGGTATCCTATAAAAGAGTAAGGCAGAGAAAGAGAAAAGGACGGACACAACTCCTATCATCAGATAAAATCCAACAGTCCGCCCTCACGGCAATTGATCAGTGGTTTAGGTATCCTAACACCTGAATCCTTTCGACTTTGATTCACTCATACTTTGGCTAACTTGAGCGTCGGAGTGCCTACGGTTTCCATCACACCGGTGGGCAGTAACCACCTCTTTTGCTCTATTCTTATTTTGCAGGTTCGCTTGTGCCCCTCTACTCATTCTCAATTGTGGACCTCGACCGAAATCAGGATCTACAATAGGCTACTAGCGGAGATCCGTCCGCTTGGTGTATCACATGGATGCATGAGTTGCTCGTGTCCATCGAACTGACAGCCGAAAGTTTTCATATGGAGTGTTTATCCCATGTGTCTGGGAGAACTTTCATGTATCGATTATATAACTAGTCCTTAGACTTGAGGTCTTTACAATCTTATGCGTGGATCAAATAACTTTGACATTCTCCTTCCCCGGTTCAAAAGATCCGATCATAAGTGTATGATTGGGTCATTTGTTGAAACACATGAATATTGTAAAGATACAACAGAGAATCACCACTCTCTCAGATAATATTTTCTTATAAGAGTAGTATTCATGTTCGCGGGTTGATATGTGTGATCAGGGCTTGAGACTGTGGCCACAGCGGAAGAATCATGTGAGATTCTTGGGTTAGCACGATTCATGACACTATCAACATCATACATTTGACCATATTTGTAGACACTTTTTGTACCCTAGGTCAATAGGTGGGGATACAATGAGGCGATGGACCATATCATATGTAAATCGCATATAGAATGGGTATATATATCTTTCTTTCTCATTTGGGGGCCTTGGCATGTTGCTAGATGTCAACCTTGGTCATTGAAATCGAACGACCATCTGATCGGAGGATAATTTATGTTCGATTAAATTATCACGATTTATTTCATGTCCAACTTGAGGGGAACCCAAAAGGCCACACATAAAAAGTCGAAATCAATGGTTAACAGTGCACATTGCAAATATAACAGCATATATGATTACTGTAAGAATTGTTCATAAATGGATCAATGTGTTTAATTATTGAACAGATCATTTATGAGGTTCCATATTGGCTTAGGGATTGGTGAATGACGATGGGGGCACTTTGGGAATTGAAAAAAAAATTACTATTTATGTGAATAGTAAAAAAAATTGTTATTGTTTTGAATTCCAATTCGGCCCAAACTCTTATTAGGGTTTTATAATCTCATTAAACCACTAAATTAAGATCCAATGGCTAAGATTAAATTAGCTTTTATCCCACATCAGATTCTTAATTAATTTTGTTGTCTTTGGAGCACTATATAAACCCAAAGAATTCCTCACAAATTTTTACACCAAACCTTTCATATATGGGGTTTATATAAGTAAGCAACTCTAAATTTTAAGAGTAGGCCACTGATTTTGAGGATCCTTAAGTCTAATTGACTAGAGGAACCTCGAGTTAAAAGTTTTGAGGTATTTGCCTAGGCTAGCACCAAGGGCAAAATACCCGTGCACTCAAGACGTAGTCTTGCCCTTGAGTTTTGGCTTTGGTGTGTGCATCTTTGGAGGCAACACACTTGGGTGGCTCTTTGGAACGTGGAAGAGCTTGCTGAGTTCAAGAAAAGCTTGTAGATTGGAGGGAGGACTGGAGGAGTCTTCGGTTCAAGTAAGTATTTTTCTTTCTTTATTTTAATTAGAATTCTTATGATAGTTAGCATGTTTAGGTTTATGTTCTTTGCATGTTTTATGAGTTTTATGCTTAGAATATATAGTGACATGCCTAGGCTTGTAGAATAATCAAAACAAATGGGTCTTAGGAAAAGGGAAAGCGGCATAATAAGTTTTATTTTCCGCTGCGCACTCGCAGTCGCTTCCCAACAAACTTTCACCGAAAAGCTATTGGACTACTTAATGTTCACCATTTTTTTCGATTTTCTTTTAGTATTTCATGAGGATGCCAAAAGACTTGGGTTTATTTCGAAACCGGTAAAAGATATCGTCCTAACTGTAAGAAAAACTGATGAATTAATTGATCAACTCTTAGCTTATAAACCTAAAATCGACCCCATTCTTTTCAAGTTGAATTAGTCTGATAACGATCGTTGTAAGAAGCATAGAGTGGACTTGGATCTTAATCTGTAATTTTTCTTTTAAATAGTCATAGATTCAATTGTCAATTCCACACTAATCAGGTGATGTCTTCTAAACTCCACTTCTTATTATTCAGACATTGAGGACGATGTCTCAATTTTAGTTGGGGGAAGAGGATAGTTGACTAGATAACGTTCATTTTTATGTTTCATTGTTGTGTTTGTCATTCAAAAAAATAATTATTTCCGTTTTTGTGTTATCGTTTTATGTATAAAAAAAAAATATGTTGTTTTTTCGTTGTTGTTATTTTATGTGTAATAAAAAATATTTTGTTTTGATTTTATTATATATTTTTTTTAAATATAATTAATTAGGGCGTTAGCCAATTTTATTATCAGTTATATTTTATTTAGCATGTTTTAAGAAATGATTTAGAAAAGAAATATTTCTAAACATGAGTTTTATGTTTTCGAGGCATGAGGGAAAAACCCACCTCAGTATGTAACTTGTTACAGACTTGGAATTGATGGATGACATATGCACATGTAGAGAACTGGGGGATGGCGATACGTAACGCCCCCAGATCTTAGTTCAGGATTAGGGATGATAGATGTCCCTAGATCCCAGTTTCAAAGCTTGGAGGGTAGCATAGATCCGCACCCCCAGTTCTATTTCA
This sequence comes from Zanthoxylum bungeanum, assembly GCA_019454045.1. Lineage (NCBI taxonomy): Eukaryota > Viridiplantae > Streptophyta > Magnoliopsida > Sapindales > Rutaceae > Zanthoxylum > Zanthoxylum bungeanum. Next base: position 16,377 of record SKCR01053015.1, on the reverse strand, counting down.
GTGGCTTGGGGGACGACGATATGTAACGCCCCAAGACCACTAGTTTGAGGGACAATAGTGGCATGCTTTAGGGGACGGCGATACGTGACACTCCAAAGTCATGGATTTGTACTTCTGGCTCTAGTTAGGCGTATGAGGGGATGACGATACGTAACGCCCCTATAGTTCAGATTTTCAGAGACAGATACAGATTTCAGAAATAACTTCTAGACATAGTTTTCAGGAAAGGTTTTTAGAAAAGAAAGTTTTCAGAAAACAACAGTTTTATAAGAAGTTTACATAAAAGATAAGTTTTATAGAAGAAGTTTAGAAGAGATTTTCAGAAGAAACCCGGAGCTTTCAGACAGAAAAAGAGTTTTTGTATAAAGCTATTTCTTTAACTTTGGTTTTAAGAACCAAATATTTTTATAACGGTATTTCAGTTTTTGTCCACTCACTTAGATCATATAACAGTCTAACCACCCACTCCTAGTTTCTTCTTTTTTTTTTTGCAGGAATACCCGGAAGACGAGCTCGAGAGGATGGACACTGAAGGCAGTCATTGGGGTGTTGAGTCCACCAGGTTGAGTCAGAGTTCTGTAAAGTCAGTGTTAGTAAATGTTATGCATCATATAGTTGTTAGGGGTGAGCATCGGTTCTGGTTGTACCCGGAACCGGTTGGAACCGGACCGATTTTCTGGGTTTGGAACCGGATTCTGTTGTAATCGGGTAGGTTCCGGTTCCAAATATGAAGGAACCGATTTTATCCGGGTAGGTTCCGGTTCCAAAATAGTCGGAACCGGAACCGAACCATGGAACCAGTTTATATGAACATAAATTTGGCATGAGAGTTGTTGTTACAACAAGCATAAAAATAGATAGGATAAAATGGGCTACCCTACGAATCCAAGTGCAGTGATGATTTATGTAGTGCTAAGATTGCATGTGTGTCTACAGTTGTAAATTTTTATTTGACCAAACTTATTTTGTCCTAAATTCGTGTTTGAATTTATACTCGAATAGATTAAATAAAAATCGAACTTATTTTAAATTTGACAGTTCAAAAACTTACAGCTCATTTTTGGTATTTATTCATCAACTATCTAAGATTTTCCAGGCAGCACCGAAAATTCAGATGGGGATGTTATAATTAAATGTTTTACTGTTGTATCTGTGTACATATGTGTTATTAGCTAGCTGTGGCAATAATATATTAGCTGGTTGGCTTGAAATCTTACTCACTTCTGACGAAAATGATACTTAATTTGGCTTACTAATTAACCTGTCTTGATGGTGATTCATTGACTATTAGCCATTAGGTCTCGTGGACAGCAAGCACCACCTCAGAACTGGGTCAGCGACACAACGTGACACAGTCTGACTGTTGAAATTTTCTTTTGCATGTGAAATTATTGCAGCTATTGAAATTGATCGGTAGAGTTGAGAGTTATCCAATAATAATATTTTAAAATAAGGTAATTCAGAACCGGACCGGAACCGGATTGGAACCGAATAATAGGGTACCCTGTTTAATTGGGTAGGTTCCGGTTCCACTTAGTGCGGAAATGAATTTTTCCGGATAGGTTTCGGTTCTATGCGGAACCGGAACCGAAACCGGTTTTGCTCACCCCTAATAGTTGTTAGTAAAGAATATTCATGTAAGAACTTATAAGATTTTATTACTAAAGTTGAGTTATGTAGTGAATTCGAGTATTTAGTTTGTAAAGCATTATGATATCTTGATGTTGAGTTAGACATCGGTCCCGTGCATCAGTTCTTATAGAAGATGAGTTTAATATTATTAGAAAGTCATAGGCTCAGGGGGATAATACGGCCTATTCCCTACCGGTAACATCTCCCGGATTGGGGATGTTACAGTTACGTATCGCCATCCCCTAAAGCATGCCACTCATGTCCCTGAAACTAGTGGTCTTGGAGCATTATGTATCGCCGTCCCCCAAGCCACTGAACTATAACTAGGGTTGCAGATCTATGCTACCCTCCAAGCACTAAAACTAGGATATAGGGGCATCTATTTTCCCAAGTCCTGAACTAGGATATGGGGGCGTTACGTATCACCGTCCCCCCAGTCCTCTACATATGCACATGTCATCCGTCAATTCCATGTCTGTAACAAGTTACATACTGAGGTGGATTTTTCCCCCATGCCTCAAAAATCATAAAATCATACTTGGAAAATATTTCTTTCTCAAATATATCTTAAAACATAATCTTTCATGAAATAACTACAGTAAAAATCAACTAACGTCCTAAAGCATAAAAAAAGTCTGATATGTAAAAATATATTATAAAAGTCAACTCTAAAGAAGAATGTCCACTCACTGGTTTGGAATCTGACTAAAATTACTCGCTTGATGAGGAAACTCCAATTTCTACGGTGATCTTATCTTGCTCGATTCTTGTGAGTGGACGATATAAAATGAAAACTGAAATACTATTATGGAAATTTCGATTCTAAAATTAAAATTCAAGAAATAGCTTTATATGATAACTCTTTTCTTATCTGAAATCTTGAATCATTTTCTGAAAAATCTCGTCTGAAATCTCGTCTGAAATTTCTGCCGTGGTTTTGCCGAGGGCACCGCGGCGCCAGTGGGTACAATTGACTAGATCTCATCGAGTAAATGTAAATCGATATATTATGGGTCTCGTAACTCTTTCTAAATCAAAAGTTATAGCCTTTTTAAATTCAGTGAGCAGCTGATACTGGTTTACCTGTTCTTGAGTCCGATGCTCCCAATAGGTCCCGAAACACGCGTAATTGGTCCATTCTTCATGTTCTAATGCTTCTTACAAACAAGACATAAAATAAACTATAAATGACTTGAATCATAACAAAATAATAGGCTAAGAATGTCGGAATAAGTGGTTAAAAATATCACTTATCACTCTGAAACTAGGATCTAGGGGCATCTGTCATCCCTATTCCTGAACTAGGATCTGGGGGCGTTACGTATTGCCATCCCCCAATCCTCTACATGTGCACATCTGTTGTCCGTCAATTCCATAACTGAGTAAAGTTACATACTGAGGTGGGTTTTTACCCCATGCCTCGAAAACATAAATCTCATGTTTGAAAATATTTATATCTCAAAACTCATGCTGTAAAACAATCTTTCTGAAACAACACTGTTTAAAAAGCATCTGTAATAAAATTATGTCTAACGCCTTATATGTTTTAAAAAGTAAGTCTGAATTCAAAACTTGATAAATAAAAATAGTTTGAGAAGAGAGGTCCACTCATAGTTTTGGAATCTGGCTGATACTGGATCCCTTATTAAAGAAAATTGCGGTTCTTGTGGATAATCTATGATCGGGAACTTGATTAGCATATATGTAGTAAAATAAACATCGGTACTTAACTAAGCTTAATGATACATCAATATGTTTTATATACGAGGCTTATCATGTTTATATTTTGATGTACGATATGTATATGAACTGATACGAGACCTGAAAGGAGGCCTCTAACACGCTAGAGTGGAAATGGGATGATTCACAATTGATTTGGAAATTATTTGTGCCACATGTCGCGATGCAAATCCTTGCGCTTCGCGACGCGCAGCGTCCAGAAGCGTGATACAATTTTCCTCTTGCATGTCGCGACGCATAGACCTTTAGCGTCGCGACACGAGTCAGTTTTCCAGGATTCTGCCCTTTCTTCTTCAATTCTAATTCACCCAATGCAAAACCCTAACATTTCCATACTAAAAACCCATGCTCAAAATATCATATTACACTTAATTCCACTTAAACTAAATTATCATCTCATCAACAATCAACTTTCAATCTATTTCATATACTCCATATAATTAAACCCAAAACTTAACAAGTTGGGGTTTTTCAAAATTCTCATTGTCTTAATACCAAAAAAAAAATCACACAATCATCATCACATCCCAATCAACTACACATAATAATCATCAAAATACCAATACTCAATATACAATAATTTGGGTCAAATTGGTTTCAAGGTTTCATTTCTTATTTTTCTTCTTCTTCTTCTTCTTCATCAGAGACAGATTTCAGCATTCAAAAATAGTTTTCAGAAATATTTTGGAGACGACTTAAAGACCAATGAGCGATATTTGATAATGGGCCTAGCGGGCCTAGCACTAGCCTATTAGGCCTAAATCAAAATAAAGGCCCAATCCTAGTAATAATACTTGTTTCTATTTTAACCAATCCAATTAAACCAAACAAGAATCATAATTTTGGCCCAATCCCTCTTTCTAGAGAAAACTATAATTTTCAAAACTTAGTTTAACATTTATTAAAGACTAAAAAGAAAAAAAAAAGAAAGAAAAAAAACCCAAAGCCTCTCGTTCACCCATCCCCCTGCAGAACCACCCATAGCCAAAAGCTTTAGATTTTCTTCATCTCTCCAACCAAATTTCAAAATTACTCAAGTGCATATCAACCCCATACAAGCATAGAAGGGAAAAATAAAGTCGTGGACATTATTTGGTAGAAGAATATCATTATTAGAGTTAAGGAAAACTTGACCCAAAATTTTTGATGAATTGATGATCAATGGATGTTGTTGGCTTGTGGTTGATATTGTTTATATGTTTATTGTATTAAGAAATTAATATTTTTGAGAAATTCCCAAATTATAAAACCCTAAATATCGAGCTAAATTGAGGTTTATGAGATCGGATGTTGTGATGATGTTAGAAGGTTAGAGTTATGATGATTTGAATACTTGTAATTGATCTAGCTAGTGTGATGTTGTAAACTTAGAGAGTGGAGTTGGAGGGGGATTCGGCCAAGCTTAGGAGGAAGGGTGGGCTATTTTAAATGTGATATGAAGTATTGATTGATGTTGTTAGGAGATAGATATATAAAGTGGGAGTGGAGAAAACTTGGCTGGTGTAAAAGATGAAGTTTTGGCATTTCGCGCACCAAGTGTTTGCCGAAATACCTAGCTCATATTAAATTAGAAAAACGAAGCATGTTTTATATGTTATGAAGAGTGATTATAATAATGAAAATTATGTTGGGGGTTTTGGATTGAAGGAGTTAATGAGAAGGCGAAATAAGAAAGTAAAGTGATAGTGTTGGTTTAGGATACATTCTGGACTGGCTGTGAAGATTTACTTATAGGTCAAGTATGTGATGTCCGATTGATAAAGCGTAAATTTTTAGGTAAACTAGACACATAGGTGAGTGCCATATCCAAAATTTAGAATTTTCTAACTTAAGATAAAACCGAACCGAATTTTTTAAGTCGAGCAATCTACTACCATGTACCCAGTTTTGCAGTTGCACATGTTAGTGTTCCTAGAACATGCCAATGATCTAATAAGCATGAAAACATGTTCATAAATTCAAAATAAGTTGCGGAATTACTTACATTGAATGGATTTGAGCTTTAAAATTTTGAGAGGAGATCTCCAAGATCCAAGCTTTAAGTGATGATTCCAACTCTTGAAGTAGTTTCCCTATCACCTTAGTTGATTTCTCCAAGTGCTAGCTTTGTTGATTTTGCAACAAAATCAAATAGAAGGGAGGAAGAAGCTCACGCCCAAATGGAGGCTTCTAGGGTTTTCATTTTCCAAAATGTGTTACAAGTGTGTAGAGTGAAAAGAGAGAGAAGGCTTTTTGGTTTTGTTAAAGGGTTTTACCCTTTTACCCAAAACCATGTAGTTGGGGTAATTTGGTTTCACCTAAACCAAGTGGTTGGAAAGTAAGTGGTTTTGGCATAAATGCCAACCACTTTCCAACCACCACTTCACATGTGTGACATGTGTGAAGTGGGCCCCACCATTTTGAATTCAAAACTCAAAATGTCTCTACGAACATTTGTCGCGGCGCGGTTCCGTTTAATCCGATTAAACGAACTTTCGTCGCTAAATAATTAAATCTAATTTAATTAAATGACGATGCCTCGCAAATATATTACGAACGTCGTTTATGAATTAATTCGTTCGTTCATATTAAAGTCAGACTTTAATTTCGTAACGAAATCCAATTCATATTAATATATCCAATATATTAATTTTAGCCCATACGAATAAATTAAATAGAAAAATCAAATTTAACTATTAAATTTATTTTACCTATTAATTCCAAATTAATCGCGTTCTCTCTCTTCCGAACACATTTAATCCCAGATTAAATAATACCTCAATAAATCCCAGATTAATTTTCTCCATCTTAATTAATCCCAGATTAATTCTCTCTCTTAATTAATCCCAGATTAATTCTAATTTAAATCAACTGTCATCGGTGAATCTTTGGGAAGCGACCCAAGAGATCCCTGGATATGTTGGCAGTAAATACGGTCATCGGATTATCCGAATACGTGCGTACCTCGTACCACGTGCTTACCGATTTACAAGACATGGTTGGCTTCTAGCAAAGCACTGTGCCTACCCAATTCTCCAGAAATATTCTTACTGGAATATATAATCTATGTCAGGCGTAGTATATGTAGTATTGCGTATTGCGATCCAATATCGAATGTCACGTGCTTGGCCTGGGGCTGGAACTGTGTCTGCCCCGTACGAAGCACATGTCGGATGTCTGGTAACTAGTCTCTATAATCGGATATACATGACCTAGTCATAACATCCCGATGACTGCAGTACTTAAGAGCACTAGTACCGTATCCTACGTGACATCATCTCCACTATGACTGGAGTGATACTTCCGTCTTGACATCACACCCAATACACTACGATTCTCAATATACCCAGCAGAGGCGTACACAGAACCGGTTAAAGCCCTGGACGACCAAAACTAAAGCATACCGATTGTCGCAAGCATTAGCGGTGCAAGTCTCAGGTTAAGACCAAATACACCTACCCTGATTTCGGACTTCCATAGACACATAGTCATACCACCAATGGAATTCCGAGGGGTCTATCCAGAGTGGAGCTATTTTCCGTACCATCGGTAAAACACAACCTCCTATTACACTTGCATGAGTATCCTATACCCAAATATATGAGAACTATGTCGTTATGATCTCACATAACACGCACAAATGTAATACTAGTCTATTCCGCATTATCGATGTCCAGTCTCGATAATACTACGACTAGGGATATTTAATGATTAATCCTTCGTGGACTGATACTGTCTCATATCATCTCAATCCAGGAACTAATCATAAGGACCTCATATCATTTATACATCTAGGTGATCTAATCACAAATGATAAGAGTGCAATCTCCTTGTCACATAGTTAATTTGTACAACAACACCATGATCTGTACAAATAGTGACGCTATGGGTCATAATTGTCCAACAGCACAGCCCCTGAACTTCAGTCCATAACTTGAGTTTATAGTATCATAATTGAGAACCATAAAAATCATCATAAATTAGATACATTAAGAACCATTCCAATAAAATTTCAGCTTCAGATTCGTCCTCAATTAATTACAGTGATTTTTCAAAATTAGACGTCAAGTAGTGAATTTTCTAACAATTAGTAAAATATAAGTTTCTGCTGCCGCACTTGTATAACTCCAAATACTCAAAAGATATTTATACATCAATAAAAAGAAAATAATTGATAATGAAAATATTACATTGACCAAGCATGAACTTAAAAGTGGTACCTCTCATTATTGGATACCATCCAACAAAGTTCCAATATAATAAATTACTACAAAATATACAAAATAAGAAAAATTAAAAATTATTAAAAATTATTTTTTGAAAAAAAAAAAGAAGAGAAAATATCTTCAATTTTGTCTTTATTGATTAGTATTTTTTTAATGTATATCTAATATAATTTTAATAATTATATATTTTGATTTCAATTATAATAGTGAAATGTTTTGATTTCAATTAGATTAATATTTATCTTTTTAAAATAATTTTTTAAAAAAAAATTAATGCGTGGCGTATTGACGGAAATAAAAATATTTAACTTGTTAATATAATTTTAATAATTATGTTTTTTATTTATTTCAATTAAAATAGTAAAAAAAATTGAATTAGAATAATATTTATCATTTTTAATATAATTTTTTTAATTAAATTTATGATTTAAATATTTTACATGATGCGTTGATAGAGTAAGAAAACATTTAGCTTTTATAGATATGAATATAGATATACAAATAGATATAAATACAGATAAAGTTCAATCATTTCATTTCACATTTTTTGCTACAATTAAGGGTGGACAAAAAAAATAACTGAAATTGAAAACCTGAATTGAAGTGACAATTTTTTTATTTTCGAAAATAATTATTTGATATTTTAATTAAAAACTGAACCAAATCAAACTGAATTAGAATAATTTTTCACTAAAAAAATCAAATCGAACCGGATTAATTGAATAATTTAATTTATTGAATTTTTAAAAATCTAATCAAATTTTGTTATTATTTTATAATTATATTTTTTGCATTGTTTAATTTATTAAGTGTTTAGTGATGATTAATTTCATGAAATATTTATAATTTTTTGTTTTGGTTATTATTCTTTATTTTAAATAATTTAAATGATGATTATATCTTATGAAAAAATTTATTTATGTAGTTATGATGATTAAAAGAGTTGCAGTATAAAAAAATTAAGTAAATGTTAGATTTACTTAATGTTATTATTTTTTTTTTATTATTATTTCTAAAAAATTGAAAAAATCGAATCGAACCGATAATTAAAAATAATTATAATTTTTTTAATCGTACAGTTATTTTTTTAAGAAAACCAAATAATTATAATTATAATTTTATTTATAATCAATTTAACCGTACCAAATCATACCAAGAACAATTCCTTCACCGCATGAAAGTATGTCTTTGATAACGTATTGGTGGTGAAGGGTTCAGAATCTCACCTTGAGGTTCTGGGTTCGAATCCAGGGGGTGCAACTTCTTGTAAGAGCCTGGGGCAGCCGGGGGTTTTACCTGCGCCGCGGCCCAGAATGGGTGGTTTGGTGGCGGGGTTTCCAACGATTTCAAAAAAAAAAAAAAAAAAAAAAAAAAAAAAAAAAAAAAAAAAAAAAAAAAAAGTATTTATAACGCCACGCCAAGTCATTTCCTTCCGTCGTGTGTGTCAACTTCTTAATATTCGCCCACACACAACGGCGTATATACAACTTTAATGTTAAGTCCAGGAGCGAATTAGGAATGTTATGTAGGCTGGACTAAACTAAATTTTTATGTAGTAGGAAATTTGTCCCGATGAGAAATTATCAAATCTTGAAAAAAGTTTTACTAACGTATAAAAAAAATTTATCGAAGTTGAAGGAAAAATTCAAATACAATTAGACACTATTAAACTTATGTATTATGAGGACTTTAGGCGGATTAAGTATATATTTTAGGTATTGATCTTCTAAATATTTTATATCTTGTCGATTTTATAGTTTAGATAAGATAATTTATTTACTTACTCATAATATTTATACCTTATTCGTTTGTCTCTTACTTTTCAAATAATATTTATAATTCACTATATAAGAAGTAATAATCAAAGTATGCATTTTGAAGCACATTAAATAAAAAAAAAAATTATAAAAATAATAAAAAATAATATATCCGAAATCCAAAAATTTGGTTAAGTTTTGTGGTCAGCTACTATTTAGGTTTCTTATTTTAATAGGAGATCATATTTTTATATTGTAATAGGTTTTTTATTTTAATTATTTATTATTTTAATTTTATAATTTAATAATAAAAATATTAATTGTAGATATTAGGTGCCACATATTTTTTTTAATTGAAGATTATACAATATCTTCTTATTATAATAGGTAATTAAAAAATTATTTTTACAAGTTATATATGAAAGTAAAAAAAAAATTAAGTTTTGTCATTACGTCACATGATATCTAATCTGTACAATTAATTATATATATTGTCGGATTATTGTGATATTATTAAAAAAATATTCGGATATTATATTTTCTTGTTATAATATAATTTTTATTTAAAAATATATAACTTTTATGTATATATATAAATTATTATGGTATTGTTGTCAATATATGCCGCACGTGAATCACATTTATCCAGTGCTTGCTGGGGATCATAATTCGAATAATTCAATTCAACCCACACTAATAGTTTACAAAGAGTTGGCCATAAGTAACAATACCCATTACATTGGATCCAAAAGATCAATTAGTAGTAACATCATATGCATGAACATTTTAGAAGCTGGGTATTTCAAAACAACTTAATATTCATACACTGGCTAAGAGTTAATACATTACCTAATTTCATCAACATAACAATCCTATGAATCCAGAGGTTAATAGACTTCATGATCACCGATTCACCTATGCTTCAAATATCAAACGAAATCATGAACTTTTCCACGGGGCAGCTGCTACTTTTCCAAAATCCTGCCGAGCACTCTGAACACGTTTGTTAGTATCATCCACAATCGACTGCAGCCTAGCAACCTCGTACTCCACTGTCTGCTTCTTTAATTTTGTTGAACCAAGTTGTTCCTCCATCTCACTTATCTTCTTCTTAATCTCTTCGATTTCCTCACCCAGATTTCTCTTCTCTCTATTACGCTCTATCATCTCCTTTTCAGTGTCGTTTAACTCATCAGCAAGCTGCCCTTGTCTATCTCTTATTAACAGCAATTCATTCACACGACCTCGCAGCAACGTAACATCAAATCCATGCCTTTCTAAGTCCAGAAGACTTTCCAAAGTGCGATCAAATACGCTCCTAGAATCATCAACTTGCATCATGGATATCTTCTCAAATAAACCAGCATAAGTCACCATAATGCCAACAGCAGATCCTTCACGATACTCCTCTTTAGTTTCACTTAAAGGATGGAAATGTGGTTTTTGGGGCATTATTTGGAAAGCGTCAAAAGATTCAATGATTGCCCAAATTGGTGACTTCTTCACGAAAGGCAAAGTTAGATTCTCTACCGCATCACTGCCACCGTTGGAATCAATTTCATCAGTATTCATAACGTCAATTTGCTTTTCTCTCGACTCATTCAATTCAATGACAGTCCTACCAGATGATGATCCTAGAGGGGAAAAAATAGTTGTCAAGCACATTATAACAGCCAGGAGTGCATTAATGTTTAAATGTAGCTTACTTAATTCTTCAAAGCTTGAAGAGTGCATTCCTCCAATCCATGTTGAGAGCGGTTGATCATCAGCCATGTTGTTGGATAAATCAGCGATGTCCATGTCAACTTCTTTAGTTGCGCCAGCAACCTCTGAAATATCAGATGTTTTTGCTCCCAAAGCATCTTGACTAACTACAAATACAGAAAGGGATTCAGTTCCACAAAAGACATGCTGGATCTGTCAAGTATAACTGGACAAAAATGCTCCCGCTTTGATAGTAACAGCAGAAGCTAAAAACAGGTGTGGCGCGCACATAAAACTGGGGAAAAAAAACCATATACATAAAACAGGGAAAAAAACCATATACTACCCTCTTGATTGAACTAGTCAAGTATTATTAGATTGTCGCTAATATAATTGTAATATGTAAATAGATTGGTTGTGGGGTACAGGAACTTTGTCCCAGCAGTACGATATAGTTATTGTTAGGGTTCCAAAAATAATCATATTAGGGTTAGTATTTAAACAAGTGATGTAGCCGTAGCCCTAATTGATACAGTTCTACTAATAGCATTAAATATATATATAAACAAATGTGTTTGTGTGGAGATGACTGAGTTATTCCCAAAGGATGGCCCAGCTGTTTTGGCCTCTTGTAGTGGAAGCAAGAGGTCAAGGATTCAATTCGAAGGGGATATGTTTTTCGGGGTGGGGTGCATGGTAACTTAAAAAAGGATAATGATTGAGCTGTTGAACAAAAATAGTAACTCACCATAACTGTTCTTCATAAACAAAAGCTTTTGGAATATTTTTTAACTCATGTTCATTTAAGGGTCTGTTTGGTTCAACGAAGGGGAGGGGAGGGGATGGAAGGGAAGATATTTTAATTAAATATATGTTTAGTTCAAAGGAGGGGAGGGGAGGGTTTTTAATTAGATATATGTTTGGTTCAAGAAGGGAGGGGAGGGATTTTAAAACTAATTTACTATTTTATCCTTGTAGTCTTTTATAAATAAAATTAAAACAATATAGGCTTATATCATCTTTGAATTAAACAAAGAATAAAATTAAAATTAAAAACTCTACATAATACGTGTTATTAAAAATAAAATTAAAACAAGCATCAAACCAGTAGGTAAGTTTGAATGGTGAAGCAAATACAAGAGGAATTTGTAATTAGGACAATTTGAGATTTTAATGTATAAGTAGGGATAATTTAGTCATTGTATTTAAAATTTTAATTGCTCACTTTCTCTCCCCTCCAAAACCCCCCACTTTTGGAGGGGAGCTAAAATTGGCTTAGGAGGGATTTTGCTCCCCTCCCCTCTCCTTAAAAAAATTGAACCAAACAAACATAATTTAAAATAACCCCCCCCCCCCCCCCCCCCCGCCAAAACCCCCCAACCAAACACACTGTAAATGAAGAAAAAAAAGAGGAATAAAAAGAGATCTCAATGAGATTTGATTGAATTCCTAAGGTAACAATGGAATAGCACAAACATAAAATGGATTTGGTCTTGATTGGCTAGAAATAGATTTAGGGAGGTGTATTCAATTGGGATTTTAAAAAAAAAAAATTTGATTAAATAAGTCTTGTGGTATTTTATTAAGATTATTAGGATTTTTTAAAGAAGGTGTCCAAATCTAGTGATATTCAATCAAGATTTTAAACAGGTAATAATAAATCTTATGGTATTGAAAAATTTACTTATTTTGAATGATTTTTTTCTGTTTGATTGTGTGAGACTTTTTAGTGGAAAATATAAATATCAAACCCTACAAAAAATCTTACCCTAACCCATTAGACTTTTGACGTGAGATTTTTTGGTTGTTAGAGAAGAGAAGATAAACAGACATGTTGGCTCTTCGTGAACAAAGTGCTTACTTATTAGTAATTTTTTTTGGTATGTGTAGTGCAGTTTCTCTTTCTTTCATACAGAAAAAAGTCAAAGCTTTTAGTTCAAATTTCTTGTGAAATCAAATTGTGAAATCAAATCCAAACACATTACACTGAAACCAAAGTTAAGCAAACAATGGTTATGAACGCTCACACTGTTGAAAATATTAAAAAACAGTTATTTCAGTGTTTTATTTTTGATATTTTTAAAAAGAAATTGTTTATTTGCTGATTAAAAAAATAAATTTTAATTAAGATAAATTCGAATTCTAGCTTGGATCTGTGTTTTCTGTAGATTTAATTAAGGTTAATTTTGGCTGGGTTTAGGATTTTTCTTTGAAATGTATATATTAATTAGCTTGTGTTTATAATAGAAGATGATTTTTGAAGCGCAATGGTGTAGTTTGTATTGTTAGCTTCAATATTGTAATTTGTTGAACCCTAATTGTTGGATTAATGAGTGTCGATTTCTATTGGGTTTTTGTTGTAGGCCTACGTAAGAAGCATTAACAGGAACTTGAAAATCTAACACCAACACAATTATTGTTTTGCAGGCTCGTATATATTTTTTATATACATATAATTTAAATGTGGGATTCTAAACAAGGAAATAAAGAAAATGACAAAGAGAAAGAGAACTATGAATATTGGACTAAAGATGATACCAATGAGTTAGGATAATTTCTTAGTATTTTGATAATGGTGAGTTTTGTTGAACTATTTTTTTGTACTTTGGTCGATATATTTGGGTTATAATTTGCTTGAACTATTATTATTGTAATTTTCAAAAAAAAAACAAAATAGAGAGAGACGACAACTTGTATTAAATAGATGAATAACTATTGGTTTCATTCCATATAGTCTTGGTTCTAAAAAAAATAAACTTTGATTCATGCTCGTTCAAAAAGAAAATATAGTTGTAAAGGTTGAGGTATCCCCACCTAACCATAATGGAAAATTTAGCATTGACAATTCAGTTGAGAGTGACATAGGCGGGAATGACACAGGAAAAGAATATGTCATTGAATTAGATAGACATTGCTCATAGTACATGCCAACAGCTACATTCAGCAACACCCTGGTAGGGAACCAGAATCATGTTGCCAATTATAACTTGGGTATCACTGGATATATCACAACCGTACACTTGATAAATAATTTGTAGGTTGTAGGCCCTTACCTGTAGACTCCAGTCTTTTAATGGAAGGGAATTCAGAGGCTTTAGTTGTATGATCTTTTACAACTTCAAGAAGAGCACCAGCAGCGCCTTTGTGCTCCTTACCTGCAGACATAATGTAAAGTTCTCTCTTGTGAGAGTGAATAAAACATTTATCCAACAATGGTTGTAGCTTAAAATTATCATATACCATCCTTTGGAGCCTTTGGGCTTACAACTACTAATTTGCGCGGTCTTCCCCTCTTTCTTCTTTGGCTGCTTCTTCCATCTTTTGGCTGCTGATTTACCGCATAAGAAAAGACTTCAAAAACCAGAACCATTGCCTCAAGAAACAAACAAAACTAGGAGGAAAATACTAGAAGGCACCTCCAAATTCATGTTTAATGCAATGTCTAAATAAAGACCTACTGAGGAGCAATTATCCAAAACTGAAAGCAAGTTTGAACTGAGATAAACTAATTACATTATCCAGGAATGACAGAAAATCGGAGGAACAGGGAAAATTGGTAAGCAATAAACAATTTTACAGGAAATGAAAAAGGCTGCAAACCAATGTTTCTTTTAAATAAATCACTGCATAGGAATTCTACTTCTCTTCCAACGTGTAATTCAGTCATCACATTTGAAATATGCTTTGCTAAAAATATAAAAGAATGAAAATATTTAAGACTGAGATTTTGATGTTTGTTCAGGGTAAACTTGACAAGATTGACATGCCAATCATTTTTCAACCTATCCACATAAAATGTATCAAAATGGCCTCACTGGGAAAATAATTAAGCTTAAATGCTTAATTACATGTCAAAAACTTCCAAGACAGATCCAAAGTGATATAAAGCATGACTCGAAATATTAGGACATACCATACATACTGGTTAAAATAAAATCCTCCGAAAAGCTAAATAACTTTGTCCACAGTCCACTAACCAATTTTTAGCTTAGCAGTTTGCTTGCTTTCTCCGAAAAGGGGGAAAAATTCTTAGTAGATTGCTTACCATGGTGTCGTCTCCGCCTGAATCATTTAAACTCTTCTTCTGATCCCTAATAAGTTTTAGTGACACTTTATCAGATATCTGATACGGATTTTGAGCAGTTGTGCCCCCTATCCCCTTGGCTTGTAATCCTAGGGTGACAAGCTTTTCTTCTTCATTATCTTTACCATCATCTGCCTTAAGTTCCTCAGCAACAGCTAATGTTGTAGAGATATCTTTACCTGAAAACCTTAAGTACAAAGTTAATTAACAGAAAAATTATCTAATTAATGCAATATATATAAATGAACAGATTTACCTGTGACTGAATTCTGTGGCCTTTTAATATGTAATTTGGTTGGTCTTCCCCCCCTAATCCCACTGTCCACTGTTTCAAAGTCCACTCCGAATTTCTGTTTCTTAATCTTCTGCTTGAGCAAGGAAAAGAGTCAGGGAAAAAATAGAAAAAATATGAAAATCATGCTTCTTGTGCCATTTCACAGAGTAACCTAATTATCCCATTGATAGTCATCACACACTTAAAATAAAAACGTTAATAGAAAACCACAATGAACCCTTTCAAACCCGTGTACTCCAAATCAAGGTTCTCAATATATACTCTAGCTGAATAACAACTTTTCTTTACACTCGAAAAAAAATACTTGAGCAATAACAGCCCCAAAATTATTTATTCAGACTCAGTTTTTGTAATTGCTGATTCCCAAACCTCCCACTGGATATTATATATATATGTATGAATTTATGCATACTGGTATGATGGTACCCCAATCCCCTTTTCACCCATGTGAGCAGGTTCAAACCTAGACCTATCGTACCACCACATGAGGTCTCATTAATTGAACTAACTAGCACTAGGGTGGGGGGGGGGGGGGGGGGACTCTATTCCATAACATGAATCGGTTATTTACGGCTTCACTCTATGGTTGACGCATGGAACCAATCATAAGTTGAACACCTAAGGTTGGTGGAACTGTTATGTCCTGTTCACAAGTCTCTCCTGACCAAAGTATGGACATATAGGCCAATGTGAAGTTCAATCATGAGATATAAACATGTTATGAAGGTTCCAAAAGAGATTTCTAACTCACAATTCTCTTTCCCAGAAAAGGACTCTGAAGTTTATCAGATGGCTGTTCAACCATCACAGATTTCATCGAGCATCTAGTTCCTGTTCTATCAGTCTTCGTGGTGGCCAGACCATCATCTATTTCCTTAGCTGTTTCATTTTGCTTCTTCCTTACTGTGACTGAAGATGGTGTATCAGAAGCATTTCCTTTAGTCAACTTCTTAATAGGAC
>SKCR01053014.1:0-71221 GCA_019454045.1 Zanthoxylum bungeanum | reverse complement strand
TTTTTCTGAAAGTGCTAATGTTTTCTTCCCACGTGTAATCCAGTACCTATTATTAGTTAATGATTGTTACTAAATTTAAAGTCTCCCCTGAGGAAACTTTAATCACAAATTGCTGACTTGGTAACAAAATTAGCTTTCAATTATTATTATAATATTATTTTTTTTTTAATTTTTGGGTGGGGTGGAAGGAGTGAAGTGTACTCTGTACCTGGTAGATGAATGAAGTTGTTGATCAGAGCTGTGGATTGGGCTGTCATGTCTTTTTCAACGATAAATTAATAAAGATGAAAGGACTAGATATTCACGACCCGATTTCTGGAAATATTGTAAATGAAACTTGTCAAAGTTATTAACCCTTTTTCTTTGGCTTCTAGAATTGAGGTTATTATGTTTATTCATAGAACTTTCATGTTCAACCTTGGATATTAGTTTTTATTAATAAATTACTTAGTAATTTCCCTCTGAGGGCCCTGTGAAATGGAGTTTTTAGAGTCATTGTTTTTATTGTCAGTGATATGTTTTTGTTGTTTCCAGGGTTCAACGTCGATATCTAGTGCTGACCTTTTTGGTCATGACACTGACCCTTCCCTCGATCTTGCTGCTAGTGATCTCATCAATCGACTCTCGTTCCAGGTACTTTGAAATATTGTGATATTCACATTTGTTAAGTTTGAAGGTTCATGAACTTGCCGCTGCTTCAGGGGAGATGAGGCCTAGTATTTTTTGTTTCGATTAAGTGGTTTATCTTTACCTTTATTTTTAATGCAATTTTGTCATAATTTCATTTTCAAGGCACAACAAGACATCTCTTCCCTGAAGAACATGGCAGGAGAGACAGGAAAGAAGCTAAGCTCATTGGCATCGAGTCTGATCACAGATTTTCAAGACAGAATACTCTGAAAACCTCCGTGTTCTGTGTTCGAATATATCCAGGATCTGGAGTTTGGTACATTTACCAGTCAACTTCTCGTGTAGGGGAATGTAAAATGAGTTTGATCATACAATTCTTTCGGAAGACGAATAAAATTTGTAGAACTCTCCAGGCGTACTACAGGGACAGACTGGCCTTTTTGTTATGGTTTTAGCAGTGTTTGATTTGAGACTAATTTTATGTGCCTTCCATTTAGTGGATTTTATGTACCCTTTTTTTGTAAACCAATCCAAGTTTCTTGCTTTGTATTTTGAGTACCCAGGGAACCTATAATAATATATATAAATATAAGATTTCATTTTGTATTATGGCTTAGATTAAACGCTTTTAATGGTGTGTTTACTTAAGGACAATGAGAATCATTTCCAATAAGGTTGTTTACTTCATAAAATTGAATAAAAATAAAAATGGGAATGAGGATGGGAATGGGAATGGGAGTGTGGTCCACAAATGTGGGAATAGGGAATGAGAATTTCATTCTCACTACCCCATGGGAATGAGATTCCCATTCCCATTATTGATTGGAAATTATAATATTATCTCTAAGATAATTAATTAATATTAATTTGTAAATGATAAATAAAATGTATTAATAATTAACCAATAATTAATAAAAAATAATATTTACTATTTTAATAAAATAATAATTTAATAAAAGAATATATTAATATCTAGTAATTTAATACATTAATAATTAATTAATAAATTAATACTTAATTTATAAATAATAAATATAATTAATAATATTTTAATAAAATAATAATTTAATAAAAGAATAATTTAATATTCAGTAATTTAATACATTAATAATTAATTAATACTTAAATAATAAATAAAAACTATTAATCAATAATTAATAATAAAATAATATTTAATATTTTAAAAAAAGAATAATTTAACATTGAGTAATTTAATACATCAAAAACTAAAAATAAAAAATATATAATAAATTAATATATATATAATTATAACTAAGGGTATTTTTGTAACTTTTTAACAATTCATTCTTATTACTGTACAAAGTAAACACATCAATGATAATACTACTTCATTCCGATTCTGATTCCTACAGTTAAGTAAATAACTTATTCTGATTCCGATTTACCATTCTGATTCCAGCTCATTCTGATTCCATTTCATTCTGATTCCATCTCATTCCGATTACGAGTACGTAAACGCACCATAATTGTTATTTATTTGAGATATTACATTTGCATTTAAAGAAAAAGATAAATATGCATTAGACAATAGACATGCATGGGTGGCAAAATGAATTGACGAATCAAATTTGTATTGAATCCTAAACGAATCGAATCAAAATGTAATGAATTCGTATTCGATTCGTTTATTAAATGAATTTTGATATTAGAATTCGTATTCTATTCGTTTAATAAACGAATCGAATACAAATATTCGTTTAGTCATAATATTATTTAATAACATAAATTAGCATAATTTATTTACATTAATTCTTCATAAATATATAAACATGAAATACATAATTAATATATTTACTAAAAATAGCTAACCAAATATCAATAATATTATTTTTTCTATGATAATTACTCACAATTTCTCGAATCTTAATTGAAAAATAATAATAATCAGTAAAAGAAAATAATTAAACGAATTAATGAGGTTAAATTCGTATTTGATTCGTTTAATAAACTAATCGATTCGAATTGACCCATTTATTAAACGAATACATTTTTTCAAATTTGTATTCGCTTTAAAGCGATTCAAATCGAACGAATAAATTAATCATAACCCAAATTGACACCCCTATAGACATGTGAATTCTCAATGACATACCGACTACAGTTGAGGATGTAGCATGGTTCTTTTGGAAATATAAATTATAAATATTTTTTTTTGGAATCGTTGTAAATCCTGTTGCCAAATCATCCCTTCCGGATTTAAGCGGAGCAAGTAAAATCTCCGGCTGTCCCAGACTCATGCAATAAACGCACTCTCTGGATTTGAACTCAAGGCCTCAAGGTCTTAGCCCTACACCATCAAGCCATGCTCTTTGGGGACATAAATTATCAAAATGCTAAAATTAACTTTAACTTACCACTTTTGAAGTGGAAGATAATATTATCGGTTATTTTGAATATCCGATATTATCCAAATGAAAAAAGTTTAGTGGATAATGATTATATTTTTCGTTTAGAAACTCGATAAACGAAATTGTTTCGGTTGATTATGATTTGTTGGATATTGGATAGTTGATGTTTGACAAAAAGGTAAAAAAAAAATTACAATTTAATTTTTATATAATAAATTAATAATTTTCAATTATTCTGATCAGTATTAAATATCTAAACCGTGAATTTTTTTTTTTTTATAGTTATGGATAGATATCAATATTGGATTTAGGTTTTGGTTTTTATTTCAACAAAAATGATGGGATATCTAATTATTGGCATCCATACTCTTGAACATCCCAGAAGTAAATTCCAAATGGACCCACAGTCAATGTTTTTTAGAATGATTTGATTTTAGAATGTCAATGTTTTTTTTAGAATTATTTGATTTTAGAATGTTACTATCAATTTTAATTTTTTGGGAATTATTTGATTTATCTCTCAGCTGTCCAACAAAAAGAGTTATAAATATGACACAAACGAAATGTTTATTTATTTTTTATTATTACCATATAAAATGATCCTCAATTAATAATCAAATCGTTTAAAAAATAAATTAAAATTTGGAATTATTAAGAAATTAAAATTAAATCACACACAAAATAAAAAAAAACCCTAATTCCGAAAGTAAAAAAGTAAAGCGAAGGCGCGAGGGCTTTGCAAATTACACAGCTCTCAATTTCACTTGTAAACAATTCACAAAGCAAAGCAAAGATAAGCCAAACCAAAAAAAAATGGCGGCTTTGTTTTCCCTCTCATTTCAAAACCTCTTCCCGCTTCTTTTTTGATTCTGGTCTTCAATTCAATTTCCCCACAAACCCCCCTCAATTTCAAGATCCAATCCCAATAAAATCAGAAATTGAAGACAACCAACCGATTTTCAATTTTCTTAATTCGAATGGAGACCCATCTGTCCAATTCCAAAACCCTAGCTGATGAAACTAACTCTGTTACTCGTGAAAATTTTGAAGAAGAAGAAGAAACCCTAGGTGGGCATTCATCATCAGATCCAATTGGGTCTGATAATTCCTCCTCGCCGTCGCCGTCACCGACTGATGCCGAAACCCTAGGTGATGATAATAATCAATCTTTGGTCAATTACGGCCCTCAGCCTAGCAGCAGTTCGTACAGACGAGATTATTGGGGATCATTGTCACTCTCACGCGCCTCGGAGAAGCATTGGCCTATCCAAATTAAGCCCACGGGAGTGGTTTGTCTTTCAATTTCTAATTAATTATTTAATTTCACTTTATTCGTTTGTGTGTGTGTTTATTTGTATGTTGAATTTTAGGCTGCCGTGGCTTTGTAGGGTGCAGGGCTTGAAAATTTAGGAAACACGTGCTTTATCAATGCAATTCTGCAATGCTTTACTCATACTCTGCCCTTTGTACAAGCTCTTCGTTCTTTCAGTCACCCCAAGCCATGTGATTGTAAGCCTATTTTTCTTTTTTATTTTATTGCTTTTTGGGTTTTATTATATGTTTGTAATGTGGTTAAATTGTATGGAAATTGCAAATATTTCAGGTGCTGTTGAAGGGTTCTGTGTTATCTGTGCGCTTAGAGACCACATTGAACTATCATTAGCTTCTTCTGGAAAAGTTGTCTCTCCCTGGAAACTTGTCGACAATTTGAACTGTATCCTTGTTGTGCTACTGATTTAATTATCATTCAGGACATTATATCGTTAGCATGCTACCTCTGTCCTACATTTTATGTGAAAATAACTATTTGATATTTGGAAGGATAATTATTTCCATAAGTTTTTATAGTCAGTGGAGTCCTTGACATATATATGATCAGATATTTCATCGTTTTTTGAGAGATACCAGCAAGAAGATGCGCATGAATTCCTGCATGCTTGCTGGATAGACTTGAAAGTTGTTGTTTGGGTTCAAAGACTAAGGATGAGAGTTTGTCTTCCCAAGGAGATAACATAGTGGAGTTGGTTTTTGGTGGCCGTCTCATTAGCAAAGTATGAATGTCTCAGTATCTTGGTCCCTGCTGTTTTTATTACTTGTGTGAAAATTAATATACTCTCTCATTTATGGTTTATTAAATGCTTTTGTTGATTGTTTTCTAAATCCTGGTGTCTACTTTTCAGTTGCGATGCTGCAATTGTGGCAATTATTCCGACACTTATGAGCCATTAATTGATCTAAGTTTGGAGATTGAAGATGTGGGATCTCTTGAAAGTGCATTGGAGTCCTTCACTAAGTTGGAAAAGATTGAAGACCCGGAGACAAAGTTTACTTGTGAGAAATGTAATGAACAAGTGTCAGTGGAGAAGCAACTTATGCTGGACAAAGTCCCTTCAATTGCAGCATTCCATTTGAAGAGATTCAAGACTGATGGAACCTATGTAGTAAAGATTGATAAGCATGTGGAGTTCCCTTTAGAGCTAGACTTGCAGCCTTACACCAGTGGTGGTCAAAACAGTGATGTGAGTCAACATCCATTTATTACTTAATAATTTTTTTAGTAGTTTGTATATATTTGATGTAATAACTTAATTAATCTAGTTTGTTTTTGTTGAACATTATAAGTTTTCTTGCTTTAGTATAAGACTGATTAACAAGTTCTCTTGTGCTGATTAATTACAATAGGTGGAGTTAAAGTATCATTTGTATGCAATTGTGGAGCACACTGGATCTTTACCTACTTGTGGGCATTACTTTAGTTATGTACGCTCCTCTCCAGACACATGGCACAGGCTCAACGATTCAAGGGTAATTATCCTCATAATTGATGAGTTTTGGTTCCATAACAGTAGACTGCTAAGACTGGTGACGTAGAATTTGAGTTGTGTATTTATTTATCTTTTTTGTTGTCATCTAATGATCTAAATTTGGTAGTTAGTGGTATTTGTATATTAACTAGGCATGTGAATTAAAAGTTATTTGCCCAAGCTTGAATGAACTTTTCACCTTTTTTTCCCCTTTCAAGCATCTTTAGATATTGGAGAGCAGTGGTTTTGGGGTGATTTTCTTCTTTTTGGTGAAGAATGATTATAAAGGTTTAGATTCAGGTGGCCAATTAAATTGCAGTTTGTCTTATTAATGCTTGGATCCGTGTATTGGTCTTGATTTGTTAATGGGAATTATTTTCATCTTTCTTTGAGTTTGTTTTTTGAAAAAAGTTTGATTGGGTATCATTTTTAATTGACTTTAGAAGTAAAATTTAAAAGATAAAAGGGCAATTTTTTTTTTCTGGATGTTATCCTTAATAACTTCCTATTTGAGTTTTTTTTTTTGGGCATACAAGTATGTTCTTATTTGTTTCTTCTTTTGTAATTCTACTCTGTTGATTGTTCAATTTTTCTTCTAAACTACTTGAATATGATGACTCATTTCTCATATTTATGCAACTTCATTGCATTTCTTTGTGGGAAAATTTCGTAGGTCACTAGGGTTGAGGAAGAATTTGTGCTTTCCCAGGATGCATATATTCTGTTCTATGCCAAGCAGGGTACTCCTTGGATTTCGAGTTTGTTAGAAGCTGAAAATATATGTTCAGATGCTGACATTTCAAATTCATCCCCGAAGTCAGTACTTGATAATGTGGACAATGATTATACTTCCTGTTCTGGTGTAGCGAATGCTGGAAATTGCCAGGCTGATGAACCTTGTGATTCTGCTGGGGGTACTTCAACCAAACTCCCTTGTGAATTGAGAGCCGAAGATGTTGAGGTTAATGAAACTTGTGATACTGTAAAGGGAACGTCTGCATGCTTTACCTTGGTATCGTGCCAGAATGTGGCAGAACCTGAGATTAGAGGAGATGATACTCCCATGGTTGATGCTTCCAGGCCACTTATAGCCAGTGATTGTTGTGGAGTTTTCTGTAATGAGAAAGTAAATAAGTTGCCTTCTATTGAAGATGATAACTGCAACCAGGGCATTGAAAAAATAAAAATCAATGATGGTTTCCGTCTTTTGACACCACCGAGATCTCCTAGTCCAGATGTCTACTCTGGCAAGCCTTCAGGTAAGATATAAACTCCCATCTATTGTTTTTATTTGTTTCCTATAAAATGCTAAGTAAAAAAAAAAGTAATGTATCGTGTGTTTGCAATTTGTCAGAAACGTATAGAGTCCCGCGTGAGCATCTGAAATCGGAGAGTAAGGTTTCTTGTAAAAGACAATTGGAAAGGGATGGCAAGGATTTAGAGAGACGGGAAGCAATCCGATGCATTAAGAAGACGGTGACTGGTTCAAGGTATATGAAACTCATGGCTGCTATAAATGATGATGGTTCTATGAACAAGAAGAGAAGATTCAAATCATCTCCTTGTAAAAGGGTCAGCCCAACTAGAGCTCGCCGCAGACACAACCATGGATCAGTCATGCGTCGTGTGGCAATATGATGCTCAACAGTTGTGATATTTTGCTCTTACAAGTAATAATATGTTAAAATTAATTCTGAATTCTAAATTTTGATTTGTGATTTGTGAATGCAACTTGAAAGATGAGGAGACACGGGTCTGATTTTTACTTTTAGATGTATAAAATAAATTATGATTTCCAAATTTTGGGTGAATGCTTTCGCATTGCAAAACTGGAACATCAGGACTCTTCATTTTTCTTTTTTGGAATAATGCTTTCATCAACCGAACAACAAACTACAAGAAGGGTCTAAAACATTACAAATAAAGCTGAATTTCTCTAGGAAACTTCCAAGTTCCAACCAGAGATGGGATTTATTAATTTCGGTTTCATCTTCAATCTTATATTTGTTTTTGAATTGGAATGAATTTTTAGTTTGAATTTCAGATTAAATGGTTCATGATCTCGAAATTTAATTGAGATTTGAGTTGTTTTTAGTCAAGAAATCAGGATGAAAAAATCGTTCTAAATCTTGATAGGATTTTTTAATTGGGGCAAAAAATCATTCTGAATGATAGAAGCTGCAAGTACTGAATCTAACACAGTATCAAATTAATGACTATTGGCAGCAACATTGCCTTCAAGAATAGCCCTTGGTTGACCTGAAAATAAAGCCTTGCTGGCTAAAGAAGCCATTACATCTCCCCTCAGGATTTCTTATAATACATCCAGACCTGCTGTGCCATCCTCACTATTTATCACAAAACAACATCTAGTTTATAAATTCTTATCTAATAAATTATCAAGGAAGGGACCCTACAAAATCTATTCATTTTGTAGGGCATAATAATACTTTTAACAACTTGAGTTGAGTGGACATTACTATCCTCTGCAAATTGTCACAAAGTATGTTGTCAATTTAACACCAGTTGTTCTGTTATGTTACTTCTGATGCTTTATGCAATAGAAGTAATTCAATTTGAGGAGAATCTTAAAACATGGAAGGGTCATTATTTTAGAGGCTTGTATCAAAGGCTTCAAGACAAATGTGAAACTATCTATAAGAATGGAGAGACCTTCAAAACAATGAAAATACAGTAGCATTTATTTTTTTATTTTATTTTTTAAAAAAAGAAAAAGGTTAAGGGGGTAGGAAAATCCAAATAAATTTTAACTCCTTACTTGTCCTAAGGCTCAAAATGACAGGTTTTTATTAAGATACTTAAAAACAACTTGAAGATATTGGTGGTATTTCAAAAATACAAAATATATATTATTTAGACTATGTTTGTAATGATGGAAATGAATGGTTTATGATATAATGTAATCCAATGGAATTGAATGAAACAGAAAGGAATGAAGAATAACATATCATAATCTTTTTTGGAAAAAAAAAGTGAAGTTTATAATGTAATGTTGCAAAACATTATTTGGTAAATAAATAGTTATGAAATAGAATGTAACTAGATAAGTTTTAACGGTAATGTATCCTTTTAAATTCTAAAAGTAAAATAAGATAAATATTTTAATGTTATTTTCAAATGACAAATTTATCTTCATAGTAATGTTATTTTTTTAAGTTACATTATATCCCCAACCACCCGATTTGACTGCTCATTTTCAATATCTCAATGTCCATTTTTGTTACACTCTTCTATCCCCTTCCACTCTCTTCCATCAATCCAAATAATGAATTTTAAATATTTTAGATTACATTCCACTACATTCCATCATTTTCCATCAATCCAAACATAACCTTAATCTTTTGGGTCGTTATTTTAACAGACATGTATCAAAGGCTTCAAGACAAATGTGAAACTCATACAAATAATTGGATTAGCAATAACAAGATCAGTTATAACAATTACAATATAAACAAGAATAAATTACAACAATTATAAACAGTAAGTAATTGAAAAGCGAAAATAAGATGAAGCGAGGAAAATATCTAGTCCTATATAAATAGTCTCCTTAAAACAGATTCGCTGCCTGACACAGTGCTTAGATTTGGAACCGGCTTCTTTTTCCCAGGATAAAACGACAACATGTAATTTTGGAGTACTACCAAATTACTTGTACAAGCTCAGTTGCGCGTTGAACTTCAACTGAAAGGAAAAGAGCAAAATAGCTCTCGGTTTGGGAAAGAAATTGCATGTGGTACTCTCGGTTTTTGGTGTATCAAATGCTTCTTTTGTTTTGTGTTTATAAAAGAAAAAAAACTCTTCCAATTTCATAACAATTGGGGAATTAATTCTCTATTAAATATCATTCAATAGGAGAAATTATGAACACATGATTGTTAAAATTGTTAACTAGATGAAAAGCCATCAATATTGTAAATAAGATGGTCCCTCACTTTTTGTTTTTTATTTGAATTTATCCCACATTACTTGGGGATGATAATCTTAACCCAACCATTATATATAAATAGAGAGAAACTCTTGTAAAATTTATTCATTCATAATTGATAAGAAAAGCCTTCAGCTTTCAATGTATCTTCTCTTCCTCGTTTTCTCTTATTTACAATACGTTATCAACACGATCGGTTTCTAATTTTTTTTCAAAAAAAAATAAAAAATATCGAGTTAAAACTAAAAAAAGCCAGAAGCTTTAATTTTGGTATTGAGTGGTACAGGTGATTTATGGTCATTATGTGCATGTTAATGATTAACACATGATCAAATATTTTGATCATGTTTGGATGATGGTAAATTGGCGAGGCCATGGTGTGAATAAGATATGTTTGTGTTTAAAGTATGGCCTGAACCTGAAGCCAATAAATTAAAATCACCCTGCATCATCACGCAAAGCCCGAATCATATTCTGATTCGTGTGGCTTTGATCATCCGCTTTTGTGTTTGGTGATGATGATCACACGTGTACCAAATCATCAAAATCAATTAAACTTTCATTGGTTTAACTATTTAATTGATTTTGATAGATAAAAGTCTAATTCGCAAACACAAATACGTGAAGTCTCATCATTTGTTGATGATGATGGCATCATAGTATAAATGATGTTATCAGTGCCTGAAGTTCTGAGCTTTTAATATTAAAATCCGTAGTTCTAATTCACTATATCATATTCTTATTGTTCTTATTAGTATGTTTTGTGGTTGCCATTAAGTTAGACTATTCACATCAGAAAATAAGTACCATATTTTTTTTTTGATTTTTTTCGCTTCATGATTATGATAAGATATAAGAGATAAATTAGAACTCGAAATTCTAAACTCATTAACTAATTATTAGATTAGAACTTACTATTCTAAATCTACAAAACAGTTATAAAACCCAAAATTCTATAATTACACTACAATTAAATAACCTAAAGTTCTTACCTCAATCAATTAGACATTAGATTAAAACCTGCAGTTTTAAATCTACCATATAACCTGAAGTTTTGAATTACAATATAATATTTATGAACTTGAAGTTCTAAATATATGCACAATATTCTTTTTATTTCGTAATTAATTTCTTATAATATATTTATTATTTCGACACTTATATTTATTTTTATACTTTCAAGGAACGTTGAAAATGTCAAGTCTCATAAACATACAAATTCCCGCACTCGAAGTTTCCGGAAGAAACTATCTCATGGGTTTTGATGCCAAAATGCCACATGCGAGCTATGAGCCTGGAAAACACGATAAGCTAAGGAAATCAAACGTCCATGCAAGATAAGTCAAAGGCTATAATTTTCCTTCATCATCATCTGCATGAGAGCCTGAAAGCTCAATACCCGACAGTTGAAGATCCATTGATCTTATGGAATAACCTGAAAGAGAGATATGACCATCAAATGGATATCTTCCTCCATAGAGCAAAATATTAGTGGACAAATCTGAGGTTGCAGGACTTCCAAAATATTTTTGACTACAACTCTGAACTATTTCACATCACCTCACAGCTGAAATTGTGTGGTGAAAATATCATTGAAGAGAATATGCTTGAAATAACAATCACTACATTTCATGTATCAAATATGATTATGCAACAATAATATCGGGAGCGTCGCTTCAAAAATACTCAGATTTGATATCTTGCCTCCTAGTTGCTGAACAAAACAATGAGCTACTGATGAAAAATCACGAGTCACGACCAACTGGTTCTAAGCCATTCCCATAAGCGAATGTAAATACACATACAAACAATAAACATGGTTGAAGAGGTAGGAGAGGACGCGGAGGGTGTGGTTATCACCCTCGTGGTGGTCATAAAAACTCAAGACAATAAAACAAAAAAGATGGACAACACCAGAAGTTGATTGTTTATAAAAGAGATAATAAATAGAATAGTGCAGAAAAGAAATCTACTAAAAATGATAATGAACAAAATTATTATCGATGTGGAGGAAAGAGATATTGGTCACGTATCTGTCATGCAGATGATCATTTTGTAGATCTATACCAAACATCCAAGAAAAGAAAAGGAAAAGAGATTGAAACTAACTTTATCGATGACTCAGATCCTGTAGATCTCACTAATCCTGATGTGTCCGATTTCTTCGTGGACCTAGAGGGAATGATTGATCATCTAATTGGCGATGAAAATATCTATTGTGATTAAACTCTAAATTTTATCTTTATGAATGGCTTAGGATATAAGAATATTTAATTTTATTTAGCATTTTATTAAAGTTTTATTTGAATATTTTTTTATCACATTAGATGTATTTTTTTATTTTATATCTTTACTTGATGTCTAACATGAACTTTATCTTTCAAAGATATAGATCCTACAAATAAATTATCTGTTCTGGAAAATAAATGTGGGGATGTATGTTAGGCTGATATTGCAACTACACACACTCTCATTCGAGATAGAAAATATTTATTGGACGTAAAATTACGCGAAGGAAAGGTAAACACTATATCCGGTCTTGTAGACTTAATTGAAGGCTCTGGAAGAGTCATAATCTTATTAGCAAGTGGAACAAAACTATGTATTGAAAATATTTTGTATTCAGGCAGGTCCAGTAGAAGTCTACTATGTTTCAAAGATATTCGCAGAAATGGGTATCATATTGAGATTTTAGATGAAAACAATGTAGAATATATATGTATTACCAAAAACATCTCAGGTAAGAAATATATATTGGAAAAACTTCCGGCTTTCTCAGCTGGATTGTATATAATCATAAATGCAATGGAAAGCCATGCAGTGATGAACTAGAAGTTCAATAATTCAAAGATGTTTATTTTATGGCATAATCGTATTGGTCATCCAAGAGCTACAATGATGCGTAGAATATTTGAAAATTCGAATGGGCATAAATTAAAGAACCAGAAGATTCTATTGACAGATGAGATCAACTGCACCGCTTGCTCACAAGGCAAACTTGTGATACACCCATCTCCATATAAGATTGCCCTTGAATCCCCATCATTCTTACAAAAGATTCAAGGAGATATTTGTGGACCAATCCATCCACAAAGTGGAACTTTATGTTACTTTATGGTTTTGGTTGATGCATCTGCACGGTGATCACATGTTAGCTTGTTGTCCACACGTAACATTGCATTTGCCAAACTACTTGTCCAAATGATTAGATTAAGGGCACAATTCCTAGATTATCCAATCAAAATCATACTACTAGATAATGCTGGTGAAATTACATCCAAGACATTTGATGACTTATGTACATAAGTTGGAATCGATGTAGAACTTTCAATTCCACATGTACATACATAAAATGGATTGACATAATCCGAGACTGGCATTGGCTTGTTGGCCAAAGTCAAGGCCTTTGTCCATTGAGGATGTGTTTGAATCACGAAGGCTTTGTTACATATTGGTGTCTTGTCCAAGTTGTGGTTTGTTGGCCAAAGTCAAGACCACTTCTTGTCCATCGACATTGATTACGAAGCTTTCCATGGTCAATGGGTCACGCTTAACTGTGATCACTAAGTTTGTTGTGCCAAAGCCAATGCTTAGTTGATTCAGAGGAAAAAGGTTAGGTAATACATTGGATGTATTAGCATATATAAGATATATGTTTCAGACTTGGATGTCCCCCTACCGGATCTAGGAATTGGATTGGATCCAATCGATCTTAGAGATCTACCTAGTTAGTTATCATACAATTTGTTGGCCAAAGTCAAGATTGTGTGATATTTAACGGGATCATAGCCCACTAGAAAACACGATTTCCTGAGTACTCGACAGAGGGTTAGAGGCTCGCCGAAAAATAGTGGGAATCAAGAATTGAATTTGCAATATTCGTTTAATTACTTGCCATACGCGGTCAAAACAAATATCATTCGTCAAATAAATTAAATGTTAGTTGGACTAATATTTAAACCTTGTTTTAATTAACAGTTGGACTGTATTCAAACTATTCATTTATAGTTGATTTTATAATTGGATTATAGTAATCAATATAATTGATTTTAATCTATTAAAATTATAGTTGATTAAATAATTGGACTATTGTAATCATTATAATAAATAGTACCTAAATCGTTGATTAAATAGTTGGACTATTAAAATCAAGATAAAATTGAAAGATTGACATTTAAAACATAATCCTAGGGAAAATGTATTTAAATGGTTTAATTTTCAAAATTGGGAATAAATTTTAGGATGATCCTGGAAAAATTAGTTACTTTATTTGATAAAATAACATATTAAGCCTAAAGGCCGGAGTTAAGCAAATAGTAGAGCATAATCTTTGGAAGATTTATGTGATGATAACTTAAGTGCTTAATCCATTAAACTTGTCACAGTAGACTCCTTAATTTCTTAATCAGAAATAAGGATTAGATCTTTAATGTATGATACTGAAATTGAAGGATCTTCATAAATCTATATTTAGATTTTAAAAGTACTAAAATTGTAATATTTAACTCTTGGAGAGTTAATGACTATTCTCAAGGAGACAAAGTCAAAGTTTGCAATTAGGCAAGTAGCGCAAAGAGCACCTTACTTCGATATTTTAGAAGGCCAAGGCTTGGCCAAAGGCTTCTGGAATATGAAAATGGCAAATGCAAAATCATTATAATCTTATGGGAAGATAAATGACATATCCCAAAATGTCTGCCTAAATGTGGCAAACGGGATCGCGGAAGCGTGACTGCCGTTTGGGCAAAGCAGACATGAAAGAATTGAAGACGAGCAAGGCTCTGACTTCAAATATACTTGTCATAAATATATTCACTACTAGTATTAAAATTGGATTTTAGATACTTAGTGTGATATATATATATATATATATACTGATGTTCAGAATCTGTTTTGAACAGGATACTGACTTCAATCGAGATTAATCTGCGATTTGGAAACGGGACGAAAGTCGCTGTTTTAACCGTAGATACCTAAGTTCAGGAACTACCCTCGGGTGTATACCTAAATTAGGAAACTGTTATAATGTAACTAGTTTGACTAGATACATTATCTCTATATCAGTGTTTGACCACTGCGGGTGAACCTTTATATTCTAGAACACTAAAATGTTTCATTATATAAAGATGATATTGAGATAAACACATTAGATGTGAATAACAGAATTTATATTTTGAATATAAATAAATCTCAAATATATAACATGACAAACAAATAGTTCAAACTGATTTGATTAGATGAAACTTAATTGTGGCATTGTTGTCTGTGACACAATAAAACAAGAATAGTATATCCACTCTTTCGGAGAGTGGGTACTAGGTCACATTTGATTCCAATCAAATAAAGTCTACGAATCTAGTTTATTGGGCAAAGTGCCTAAAACACTATTTACTTGGTAAAAGTGAAAATGCCACCTATCTGTTAGCCCTAGTTCATTGTGAAGTAAATGGGCCCATGTCTAGCTAGGCTAGATGTGGATATGAATATTTCGTGATCTTTACGGATGTGGCATCGCGTTATGGTTATGTGTTTCTTTTGAAGAACACAAATCAGAAACTTTTAGAGTTTTCGACACGAAATAGACAAACAGATCGGCTGAAGTATTAAACCGTCACGGTAAGACTGTAATGAAAAATACTTAAGCAATAAGTTTCTAATATACTTGAAAGAGTATAGTATTTTTTCAAATGAGGACTCCTTCCGGAACACGTCAGTTTGACGGTGTGTCCGAACTGAGTAACCGAATTTTGTTAGACATGATAAGGTTAATCATGAGTCACTCTGAGCTACCATTTCCTTCAACGGATACACATAAACAGTGTAGAACTTTTTAGAATAAGGTTCCATAATAATCTGTTTGACAGATATCATATTAGATATGAACGGGAAAGAAACCGGGTTTCACATTCCTGAACATTTGGGAATGCTAGGCATGTGTTTGGATGATACCAAACTAAAACCCAAATTGGATAAATGCCAATTGTAGGTTATCCTAGGGATACCGAAGTATTGTACTTATACAACTCACAAGAGAACACTGTAATTGTTGCTCACCATGCGATTTTCGTAAGAGGAATACCGATATGCAGTGGTAAGTGGGAGGATAGTAAAACTCGATGAAAATCGGAGTAACACTATTCAAGGCACCTATTCCTTAACGGAACATGAATAGTTCATCAAAGATGAAACTATACCAATAATATTCAAATACACAAGAACCGCGTAAGTCGGAGAGAGTCAGAAAATAACCTGGGGTATGGGTTTCTTATCTCACCTCATAAAGATGTCTATCTTATTGAGGTATACCAACTGACTACGTACGAGGAAGTGATACAAGGTATCGACTCCCTATTATGACAAAGTGTCATGAATCCGAAATGGATTCCATGTATATCAACCAAGTTTAGATACTAGTTGATGTACCGTAAGACATTGTGCCTATTGGTACTATATAAGTCTTCAAGGAAGACGTACATGGATGGCAACATACCAACGTATAAAGCTATGCTTTTAGCGGAAAGATATCGTTATCAACATTGTGTTGATTACGATTCAACCTTTTACTTGTTGTCACGGTAAATCCATTTGGATAATGCTTGCTAAAGCTGCGTATTTCATTTATGAAATATGTCAGCTGAACGGGAAAATCGCTTTCCTGAAAAGGAAACCTTTAGAAGGATGTTTACAACATCTTGTCGATTTTGTCGTACTAAAACTAGCAAACAAGGTTTGCGGGTTATTCGATCCATGTTTGGAACATGGATTGAAGCAAGCATAGGTTCTTGGAATTATCGTTTTGATGTAATCATAATGGTTTATGATTTAATTCAAAACGAAAATGATTCTTGTGTATATAAGGAGGTTAATGGGAGCGTACTGACAGTGGCTGTCCTATAAATAATGATAATATGTCATTTCTTGGAAATGATATTCCCAAAATAAAAATCGGTGAAAGCTTGGCTTTCGAGAAAACTCTCCGAGAAACTGTACATTGAAAAATGTACGCGACCTGGTGTCTCATACGCTTTGAGCATATGAATTCACAAACAGGCCAATCCAAGTGATAGTCACTGGATTGAAGTTAAAAACATCCTTTAGTATCTTAGAGAACTAAGGATGCCGTCTTAATCCATGGAGAAGGAGAACTTGAAGTGACTGGGATCACTGTAGCAAGTTTCCTAACCGATAAGACGACTATAAGTCGCAAATGGTACTATACAGTTTGAATAACGGAATAGTGAGCTGGAAATCTTCCAAGCAAGATATTGTTACCGAATAAACAACAAATGCGGGTTATTGCTGCAGCTGAGGCATCAATAGAAGCCATTTAGGTCGATAATAAATCTAATTAGATTAGATATAGTTCTGTTAGCAGCTGAGCTAGGCGTCGGCACAAACTAAAGAATTAATGATCTCATCAACGATCCAGATACATACTTCAATATTCATCTGATTCGTTCGGATCATACATCGTGACTATGTGATGATCGAATAAATCGCATCAGATGATATTCATGTAAATCCGCTGACGAAAGCCTTTTCTTAGCAGTTTGAGCCAACCGTACATAGTTCAGGTGTCAAGCACTCGAGTGACTGGCTATAGGCCAAGTGGGAGATTGTTGGACAATTATGACCCATAGCGTCACTATTTGTACAGATCATGGTGTTGTTGTACAAATTAACTATGTGACAAAGGAGATTGCACTCTTATCATTTGTGATTAGATCACCAAGATATATAAATGATAGGAGGTCCCTATGATTTGTTCCTGGATTGAGAATGATATGAGACAGTATCAGTCCACGAATGATAAATCATTAAATATCCCTGGTCAGAGCATTGTCGAGATTGGACATCGATAAATGCGTAAAAGACTAGTATTGCACTTGTGCGCGTTGTGAGGGCACAACGACATAGTTCTCATATATTTGGGTATAGGATACTCATGCAAGTGTAGTAGGAGGTTGTGTTTTACCGATGGTACGGGAAACAGCTTCGCTCTGGATAGACCCCCTCGGAATTCCATTGGTAGTATGACTATGTGTCTATGGAAGTCCGAAATCAGAGCATGTGTATTTGGTCTTAACCTGAGACTTACACCGCTAATACTTGCGACACTCAATATACTTTGGTTGCGGTCGTCCAGGGCTTTAACAGGTTCCGTGTACGCTAATGCTGGGTATATTGAGAATCGTAGTGTGTTGGGTGTGATGTCAAGACGGAAGTATCACTCCAGTCATAGTGGAGATGATGGTCACATAGGATATGAGACTGGTTCTCTTAAATGTTGCAGCTATCGGGATAAAATGACAAGGTCAGGTTTATCCGATTATAGAGACTAGTCACCAGACATCCGACATGTGCTTCGTACGGGGCAGACATAATTCCAGTCCTAGGCCTAGCACGTGATCATCTGATACTGGATCGACATACGCAATATCACGTATACTACGCCTGATATAGATCGCTTATTCCTGTAAGCATGTTTCTGGAGAATTGGGTAGGCATGACGCTTTGCTAGAAGCCAACCTTGTCTTGTAAATCGGTATAAATGTAGTACGAGGTACTTACGTGTTCGGATAGTCCGACAACCGTATTTACTGCCAACATATCCGGGGATCTCATGGGTCGCTTCCCGAAGATTCACCGATGACGTATGACTCACAATTTAATAATCTGGGATTAATTAGATGAGAGAGAAAATTAATCTGGGATTAATTACGGAGATATTTTATCTGGGATAAAATATCAATTAGAGAGAGAACGATTAATTTGGAATTAATCGATTAATTAATATATTCGATATATTAAACGAAATTGGATTTCGACGAGGAATTAAAATTAGATTTTAATTCGGGCGAACGAGTTAATTTAGAAATAATTCGTTAGCGACGTGAATAGTGATTTTGCTAGGCGTAATCATTTAATTACGACGCGACGGAAAATTCGTTAATTTGGAATTAGCGAACCCGAGCCCGAGACTGTTTGTGAGCGCATTCACATTTCGAATTCGAGTACGGCACGCAAGTAAAATCAAGCGTCAAATCATTAGTCACATCAATCGTCAAATCAAATGTCACTTTGAGTGATGTGACAAGTTGTCGATTGATTGATGTGAGTTGATGTGAGATGATTGAAAGCATTAAATGCTTGACTTTTTTGAAATTGAAAAAGTGGTAAATGGTTAATTAATTTTGGAAAATATAAACCTATTACAATTTTTTATCCCTCTATCTCTCTGCATACGGTTTTGGAGCCAAATGCTCCTATTCATCTCTCTCAGCCTCAAGGCCATCTTCTTCTTCCTTCTCACTGGTTTGACCGAAAATGAAGTGAAGAAAATGAGTGATTTTGTTGCAAAATCAAAGTGCTAGCACACTCTAGGAGACATACCAAGGTGATAGGGCTGTGATTGCGTGAGCATGGAAGTTTATCACAAAGCTTGGAGCTTCAAAGGACATCCATGGCCGATTCTTGGAGGAGGAAAACCACTCACTGTCGTGTAGTCCACATTTCGAGCAGCTCACTGCCGAGCTTGGAAGGAGGGGAGAAAGCTTGTTCTTCGATGCATCCAATCCATTCATTGTGAGTATTCCGCACCTCCTTTGATATGTATTCATACTTGTTTCATGCTTATTATTGATCTTGGGAACCTTAGAGGAAACCAACAATATTCTCTTCCTCTTTTTCTCTTATTTTACAACAATAAAAAAATTAAAGGAAAATTAGCAAAATTAAGGCTAATGCAAGCCTAGATTGCCACATTCATGCACACATTAGTTCAAGGTGGACCAAACCAACCCCGTGTAAATATAGTCTATACTTATAAGTTCTTACCATTGTATAAACAAGCAACTATATATAAACTCTTCTAGGTTTAGTTGCTTTTTAGATGTGGGGAAAGCTTATTTCCTTTAATTTTCCATTCTCAAATGGTGCACTTTGTGAACAAATTATCATTCACTTGATAGTCATTTTAAGCGTATTAATATACCATTTTGAAGTACTCACGGAAGAAAATTTGAATTACTCATGATCTCATCATTCCCAGTTTCTCACAAGTGGATTCTACTTAAAATATGGTTCAAATTAGCCAATAATACTACTATGTCGCGCATATTTCCAACAGAAACTATCTATAAGAATTAAGAGACCTTCAAACAAATCCCTATGCTGAACATTCTTAAGGTCATATTTTATGCCTCAAGGAATATCTAATGCAACAAGATTATATGATTCAGCTTCGACCTCCAAGATACAATGACGGATCACCACATGTTTATACTCCAAAATGATGAATATAGAACAACATCAATTTTTTTTTTCTTGATAAAGAAGATGGAACAATGAAGATGACATTATTTTTTCCAGTTTTGTTTTGTTTTGCAAGCTTACGAAAGCTTTCCCCCACTTCAAGAATTTTATACAAACGCCTTCCTGTTATCTAGCCATTATCTTGGCACATTTGAATAACTCAATCCAAATGACTGATTCAACTTGATCCAAAAGACTAAATAGTATGTGTTTGGTATTTTAAAATACCAGCAATATATGCTACAAGAGTGATGCCAAATATTTGAAGCTGTAATCTTAGCCTCTTGCATATTGACATGAAAACTGTCACCTCTTTTCATTTGTGCTCATGAATATTTGATGACGTTTCTCCACAAGACTATTGATTATTGAGAAAATTAGGGGTGAGCAAAATCTGTTAGGGTTGGTGCTTGGAGCACCAATCCGGATCATATTTATGTCCGATTCATAAATACGAGCAATTTTCTTTTTCATAATATTACTTATTTAATGGTAGACCTCTTGTCTTTTATACACATATTTGATTTAATTGCGATTAGATATCAAATTATGATTAGATTGAAACTAAATTTGATTTAGTGATACGTGTATATTAGACAAAGACTCTAGTATTTACAATGTAGTGCGCAGTTACAACGTAGTTTGTAATTGACATTGGAAAGCACACTATAAGATGTATATCCTTAAATAAAGTTCATGGTCAAGATTTTCTAACACATGTCGATTAGTAAAATCCGCTGAGACCAGTACATGTCGTATATCGTGACTTGGTTCGATGGTTTATCCTAATGAACCATGAGTCTCGGGAGACTCGTATAGACATGTAGGTGTTTATTTGATAAATACTGAATGAATCACTGAAGATTTCCTAATAGATGGTACACCAACGTCAATAGGAATCTTCTCGAGTTGAGCGAGCAAAACGGTCCTTTTACTTTAGATACCACAATTGGATATATGAGTTATTCTCCACACTTTGATGGCAGTCACGTCACCGAGATATTTAGATCAGACCTCCGCCTGTTCGTTGGGTGTAGACTGATGCTCATGATATCCAGTGCGTATCAAAAGAGGATCCGTCAGTCCTGTGTACAAGGCATATGCATCCTACACGTGTTTGCGATCTAGTAAATCCATGGCCATGATATAACTTTGAAAATCAGTTCCGAGTGTTATTTAGAGATCGTAAATTGAAAGTCGACTATATTATACCGAACATATTTGACGTTCTTATCTATATCCCATGTATAATATTGATAGCCTGTGACAGAGGGATGATACGTATACAATGACCTCGACTTGCATAGTTTAGCGAGATTATCTGTGGTCGTCATAATTCATGAGTGGGTGAATTATGGACACGAAATTGGATTTCGTGACAGATAAACCTAAACTTAGTGAGTCCTACAATATAAAGTGTACTCGTTGAGCACTTGGGCAACACATTATGAATAATACGGATTATTCATAATACTTCATCAGATTAAATGAGTTAATTCGAATCGTTTAATCGGTTAAACGATAACACATGCATTAGGAAATTTTGGCCAATAGTAATTATTGTGTATTTATATTTGATACATAATTTGATTAGATACATATTAATTAATCGTCAAATGAGATTTTGACACATGCCATAAATATATGTATTTGTTATTTATGTAAATAAAAATACATATATAATAATAATATTAATTAATTATTTAGATATTTAATTGTTAAATATTAGAATAGTTAAATAATATCTATATTTCATAAATGTTATGAAATATGTTTATTTATTATTGAAACACATGACATGATTTAATTAAGCTAAATGTGTGCAAATTTGATTTGCTACTAAAAAGATTAATTTCATTTAATTGGATTAAATGATGAAAATGACCATAATAATCCCAAGCGTCGGTCATGCTTCTTATTTTTATTTGAAAATTTTTTTTTCCTTCATTAGAAGGAATCCATGGCCGAAACTTAACCACAAAACAAGTAGAAAATAAAGAAAATTCAAGAAAAAGCTTAGGATATCAATAGATTAAAGGTAATCTTCTACAATCCTAAGCTTGGAAATTAGTTTTTTGTTTTCTTGAATTGTTAGAATAGTTATAGGGTTCATTTTTTTTTTAAAATTGTGGCTTTTGGTTTTGGAGGATGGATTTGGAAGTGAAGTGCATGTGTGAAGTTGATTTGGATGGAATTATTGGAATTATTGTAATTACTGTCCAATTTATTCATTTGATGATATGTTGTCATTCTAGAGTGTTATGGACACACTTGTAATGCCTAGAATTGTTCTTGGGTGCTTCATGTGTGGTGACTTTGATTGGTGTTTTGATTATTGGATTAATCTTGAAAAATTGGATTTAAAGTATGAAAATTGGCATTTTTGGTTTCTAGATCATGTTATGGAATCTCTGGTTTATGTTGATGAAATTGATTCATATAAATATTTTGATGTGTTTTGGGTGTTGGAATAATTACCGGAAATATTTCGAAGTTGAAATAAGCGAAAACGGTGAACAACGACGTTACCGGGTGACTTTTGAGCCAACCGGGTGACGACTGTCCAAACAGTGAACTTGTCACTGTTCGGGCAGCCCATGAACTTTTCTAACACTATTGGGGCTGACCTGGGCAGTCCCCATAAGTGTTGGGTGGTCGGTTCGGTCAAAAACGTATTTTGCGTCATTTTACGGAAAAACGTTTTTCATAAAAGGTTCGCGAAGTTTCTACCTTATTTATGTCATTATTTGATATCGAATAAATGTGTTTAGGTGAAATATGAATAATTATTCATATTAGATATTGAATAATTTGTTCGATAATTTAAATGGTATCAGATTAGGTCTGATGCTTCATCCATTACATTATTCATACTTGATATATGATACGTAATCCAATTTTAATATTTACACATGCATGTAATCTATATGTTTCTTGACTTTTTGGTTCTACGCTAACGGAAACGTAACGGAAATTTAATGGTTAAATTGAGTTATGTTTTATAAGGTAGAATTGAGTTTTTTAGAAAATGATTTAGATTAAAATTCTGCATTTGATGTGGAGCAATGCTTCCTTGAGAAAAATCCCCGCTTAAAATAAGGCTGTAAAGTAAATGTATTGGATGAATGTTTCTTGGTCCGTCTTGTCAATACGGTTTATGGGTAACTTTCTATGGCTGCATCCGAGATCGTGCCAAAGCAGTGAGGGTGTAGTTGATAGAATTTTATCTATGCCGGTTGTATATTGATACTAGAAAAATTCAAGTGAAAGTGGAATCCTGAAAGTGCCAAAGCTGTCAGGACTACATCGGTAGCTTGAGTTTGTCATTAGCAAGTGAAGCCTTGATACGCCTCAAACGTGCCAAAGCTGTCATAACGAGAAATGGTCAGGACCAAAATCAGGAGTCACTAGTGAGTGATTGACAATGAGTTTTCTACTTAATGAATATACGTAGGCGAGATCGTGCCAAAGATGTGAGTCGAAATATATTCATGGGATCCTACTCTCATTATGGAATTTGATTTAATTATTGAATTTCCGTTCTCCATTGGGGATTACGTTACGTAAAGTAGTGGGAGACACTGCTGGGTTAAAAATCCATAACTAAAACAGTGTGTAATTTTATGGAATTTGCTGCTTTTGTTTTCCTTTATTCTATATTGTTTATAGAATTATACTTCTAATCCACTGCATAGCATATTACTTGAATATGTTTTCTAACTTTACTTATGATTGCGTTTTTCTAGAATATGTTCTAGAATAACAGTAGACTCAATATTGTTAGATTAGTTCAAACCATCGGGAACTGTTGTTCCGATTTTCTTGAAAAATCAAGATGGTTAGTAGGGGTGAGCGCGGTTCGGTTTGGTTCCGTTTTTGCTAAAAACCGAACCAAACCATATTTTACGGTTCAGATTTTTTACCTCTCAAACCAAACCATTAAATAACGGTTTGGTTCGGATTAAAAATTTTATAAACCAGCGGTTTACGGATTGGTTCGGTTCGGTTTACGGATTATTATATTTAAAATAAAATTTCATCCACTTAAGTGAGAAAAAAAAAAAAACTAGTATATCCAACAAATTGTATGAAGTGCTAGGATGTAAGTTGTGACTCCAAGGAACATACGCCTCCATAAAGGATTGAAAAATGAGGCACAATTAATTCTTGTATTTTTAAAAATCACTTCAAATAATGATGCTACCATCATTCTAATTAGAGACAAATCCAACATCTTACTTTCAAGAATAATATGCTACCATAAAACAAATAAATTGAAGAATAAAAGTATTAAAAATAAATATATTAACAAAAATTTAAGAATAAAAGTATTAACATACTAATAAAAAGAAAACATAGAATAATTAAAAGAAAAATACAAATTTTTTAATAAAAATTTATAACGGTTCGGTTCGGTTTAACAGGTGCGGTTCGGATTAGGTCCTGAACCGAACCGTAAACCGTTTGGGGTGGGCCAATCCGAACCGCAAACCGAACCGTTAGGAAAAAAACCGTAAATTCGGTCAGGTTTGGTTCGGTTGTGCGGTTTTGGTTCGGTTCGGTCGGTTTTTTTGCCCACCCCTAACGATTAGTAATCTAAATAAATTTTGTTTTGGATATAGTTATCTAGTAAGAATAGTTTCTTATACAGTAAGAATTGACTTGAATTAGTTCATGTCTCGAGATTCTTGACTGACATTAGGAAATTCCCATTAGTATTTGTTTATCTTATAATGACGTTTCTTGGCTTTAGTGACTTTTAGAAGTCACGTGTCTGACACAGTTTGCTAATCAATCATTTGCAATTGTTGTGAATAATTGAACGCAAATTATAAAGCTTAAGAAATGAGATGTGTATAGTTGTTTATAGAGAATATTGATTCTCACAATATGACAACTATATATATTGGATACTAAATCTCCCGTCTAGTTATTTAAAATAATATTTAATAACTATTTTGATATTTGATATCAGAACTTGTGACTATTGGATAGTTACTTGTTCTATATAAACAGTTGTTACATATTTTAATATGACTTGTAGTGTCATTAATGAAAAGATAAACATTAAGAAAGTGTTTCGGTTAACTAAATAACTTAGAACCGTGCTTTATGGGTTTTTATCACATAAGCATTAGATGCTTGTTCCTTATGGTAAAAAATGGTCTGATACGAGTTCACACCACATATCCTTATCCATTTAATGAATATTATTTCAGGATGTGATTAAATCTCATTTAACCAATGATCGTCATTAGACCACATATTTATTAAACTAATACTTTGGAAGTATGTAGTTTAATGAATTATAAATTGCCTTTGATAGTTTTCTTTACTTCGTAACTTAATGAATTGTCATGACTTGGTTACATGTTTCTAAAAGAATATATATTGAACGTCTTGAATGGTTCGAGAACTTTCAATATGTTTTCTGATGAAACGCGGATAGAATATTTTGAATGGTTCAAAGATATTCTATTTGAAGTGTTGAAAACTATATTTTTAAAATTCATCGTGAGTCTTTGAATTGTTCAAGGATGTTTGATATGATCAAACATATGAATTTATGGCAATTAGTTCTAAAGTTATTTAATCAATGTGATTCTGACTCAATATTAAACTTCCACGATTCCATCTTGATGGAATTGGTCAGTGGGAGTAATTGAATCTTATATGATTTGATTCGTTGATATTGAGTGTTACCGAATTAGTTTCAATACTCCTGAGTTTATGCTCCAGTAACACTAATTCATCTCTTTAATTAAGGTTCC
Organism: Zanthoxylum bungeanum; assembly: GCA_019454045.1. NCBI lineage: Eukaryota > Viridiplantae > Streptophyta > Magnoliopsida > Sapindales > Rutaceae > Zanthoxylum > Zanthoxylum bungeanum. Next base: position 45,387 of record SKCR01053014.1, on the reverse strand, counting down.
ATTGGTTTCTACAGTGACATATATGATATGTATAGGTAGAAAATTCGAATCTTGAAAAGTTTAAGATTTGAAACTTTCTTTTGTATAATTATTATATAATTAAAAGTACTTGCGCCTCGGAGGTACAAGTAAGGTTTGTCATTTATTCTATTAATAGAATATTGTATTATATTTTATAGAATATCTTTTCTACGATCCCGAGTAATGAAATTGTTTTATTACTTGGTGTGTAACATCAGATGTTAACGATTGTAAAAAAGACTTGACTTATTAAGTCAAATGTGAGAATGATAAACTATAAGTGGAATTACATAATTAATAAGATGAAAAGGCCCTTATTCAACTTCCATATAAGTCTAATAGGATGTCAGAAACATTTGCGAAGTATTTGATACTTATTGGTTCTGCCGTTTTCTTATCGAAGAAAATTATCCTATAACTTATAGTGGGAGTGATATTTGATATCGATTTCGGTAGTTAGCATTGAACCATATATCTAAGATTATTCGTAGCTTACCATGATCAAACTTTGAACTTGATTAAGCTTTTATTATGAATAGTTCATAAAATGTGCAAATTGTTTGTGCAACAAAAGCAAAGTGAGCTTGATAAAGGTTCGACTTTTATAGTATGATTGCGAGAAAAGTTAACTCAGTTATCTATTGTAGATTCTGAGGAAACTTGTATCTAGTCGCACTAATTGAACAATTAAGGATTTATTGGTTAATGTTGATATTAAACTGCGTATTTTAGTTAAAGAATGCAAAGTGGCGTTCTTGAATGTTTTCTTCGAATGAGAGATCTGTTGTGATTTCTTTGTTTGAAGAATTAATTCTAGAATGGCCCTAGAGTTTGTATTCTGCTAAGATCAAAGTTTGATATATTTGGCTTATAGAGCCTATTGTAGACTCAGATAAGCTTTACAGAAATCTGTGTTCTCTAATTTTGATACAGTCAGATTGTCTGATTTTATCAAAGCATGGAGAATACATATTTGATAGTAGGGTCAGTGAGAGCATACAAATTTCTTTCTAAGGTTATATATCCTAACGACATTGTCATTATTAATGTAATAATGAGATGTTTGTGAGGTAAAAAGTTTACGTAAGTCTTCTTTTCTCCGTGAAAGCAGTGGGAGTAGTCTCTGATATATTTGATATAAAGTTTCATATAAAACTAAGAGACTTGTGAAATACTCACATTAGTCGCGTATTAGATATGATCTAATAAAAGACACAGTAAGACTATCTGTATGACAGTTAGTATAACTGTTTGACAGTTAACGTGTCTTTTATATATATAGTATTCATCTTTCGTAAATGATGATTTCTTTGTCGAAAGAGAGATTAATTGGAATGTCTAGTTAATCTTATGCATTATAGGATGATGGAGTAATAAATACTATATTATGTGCGATTAAAGATATCAATTTAATCGTAATTGTTACGAGTTATTTTGATATGCTGCAGACCATATGATGGATCTTGAAACATGTTCTTTATGATCTTTGAGATATTAAGAACGAGTTTCTTATTCATGGAGAATATAATCCGCAACCATTAAGGTCAGATTAGTTTTTATCCTAATTATGACATTAGATGGTCTATGTCATATAAAGTCAGAAAACTTGAGAAATATTGACTTATGAAGTTTCATAGTGACCCTATAGATTAGAAGTTTTCATATTAGTGTAGTGCTTGCGGTTGTCTCATAGTATTTGAATTTGATCTCTAAATACATAGACAACTCAGTAGCTATAGCACAATACTGATATAGCGTCTGAGTCATATTGATGTGGAATTTGGATTCTATAAAATATGAATGATGTTGGTTAAGGAAAACGATTGAGTTTGTTGGACGGACTCAATTTGTAATAGCGGGCTTACTTGTTGTTGCCTACCTTTTGAGTGCTAGGTGAGCTATTGAGGGCCATGAGTATGTGATACACATTGAGATGTGCATATGATACATTGGATTGGCACTAGAGAAAATAGGAGAAATTGTTAGGGTTGGTGCTCGGAGTGCCATATCCGGATCGTATTTATGTCCGATTCATGAATACGAGCAATTTCATTTTCCATAATATTACTTATTTAATGGTAGCACCTCTTGTCTTTTATGCACATATTCGATCTAATTGCGATTAGATATCTAATTATGATTAGATTGAAACTAAATTTGATTTAGTGATACATGTATATTAGACAAAGACCATAGAATTTACAATGTAGTGCGCAGTTACAACGTAGTTGTAATTGACATTGGGAAGCGCACTATAAGATGTATATCATTAAATAAAGTTTCTGGTCAAGATTTTCTAACACGGGTCGGTTAGTAAAATCCACTGAGACCAGTACATATCGTATATCGTGACTTGGTCCGATGGTTTATCCTAATGAACCATGAGTCTCGGGAGACTCGTATAGACATGTAGGTGTTTATTTGATAAACATTGAACGACTCACTGAAGATTTCATAATAGATGATACACCACGTCAATAGGAATCTTCTCGAGTTGAGCGAGCATAGCGGTCATTTGACTTGAGATACCACAATGGGATATATGAGTTATTCTCCACACTTTGATGGTAGTCATATCACCGATCTATTTAGATCAGACCTCCGCCTGTTCGTTGGGTGTAGATTGATGCTCATGATATCCAGTGCGTATCAAGAGAGGATCTGTCAGTCCTGTGTACATGACATAGGCATCCTACACGTGTTTGCGATCTAGTAAATACATGACCGTGGTATAACTTCGGAAATCAGTTCCGAGTGTTATTTAGAGATCGTAAATTGAAAGTCGACTATATTATACCGAACAGATTTGACGTTCTTATCTATATCTCAGGTATAATATGGATAGCCTGTGACAGAGGGATTATACGTATGCAATGACATCGACTTGCATAGTTTAGCGAGATTTTCTGTGGTCGTCATAATTCATGAGTGGGTGAATTATGGACACGAAATTGGATTTCGTGACGGATAAACCTAAACTTAGTGAGTCCTACAATATAAAGTGTACTCGTTGAGCACTTGGGCAACACATTATGAATAATACGGATTATTCATAATACTTAATTTGATTAAATGAGTTAATTCGAATCGTTTAATCGGTTAAACTATAACACATGCATTAGTGGATTTTGGCCAATAGTAATTATTGTGTATTTGTATTTGATACATAATTTGATTAGATACGCATTAATTAATCGTCAAACGATATTTTGACACATGCCATAAATATATGTATTTGTTATTTATTGTAAATAAAAATACATATATATTAATAATAATATTAATTAATTATTTAGATATTTAATTGTAAATATCTATATTTCATAAATGCTATGAAATATGTTTAATTATTATTGAAACACATGGCATGATTTAATTAAGCTAAATGTGTGCAAATTTGATTTGCTACTAAAAAGTTTAATTTCATTTAATTGGATTAAATGTTGAAAATGACCATAATAACCCCAAGAGTCGGTCATGCTTCTTATTTTTATTTGAAAAATTTTGTTTCTTTCATTTGAAGGAATCCATGGCCGAAACTTAACCATAAAATAGCTCTCAAATTATATTTGATGATTCAAGGAGAAAATGAAGGAAAATTCAAGAAAAAGCTTAGGAAATCAAGAGATTAAAGGAAATCTTCTACAACCATAAGCTTGGAAATTAGTTTTTTATTTTCTTGAATTGTTAGAATAGTTCTAGGGTTCATTTGTTTGTTAAAATTGAGGCTTTTGTTTTGGAGGATGGATTGGAAGTGAAGTGCATGTGTGAAGTTGATTTGGATGGAATTATTGTAATTATTGTCCAATTTATTCATTTGATGATATGTTGTCATTCTAGAGTGTTATGACCACACTTGTAATGCCTAGAATTGTTCTTGGGTGCTTCATGTGTGGTGACTTTGATTGGTGTTTTGATTAATTGGATTAATCTTGAAAAATTGGATTTAAAGAATGAAAAATTGGCATTTTTAGTTTCTGGATCAGTTCTAGAAAATATGGGTTTATGTTGATGAAATTGATGTCATATAAATGTATTGGATGTGTTTGGGTGTTGGAACAATTGCAGGAAATTGTTTCGGAGTTGAAATAAGCGAAAACGGTGAAAAACGGCGTTACCAGGTGACTTTTAAGCAACCGGGTGACGGCTTTCCAAACAGTGAACTTGTAACTGTTCGGCAGCCCATGAACTGCCCTAACACTATTGGGGCTGACATGGGCAGTCCCCATAAGTGTTGGGTGGTCGGTTCGGTCAAAAACGCGTTTTCCGTCATTTTGAGGAAAAACGTTTTTCGTAAAAGTTTCGCGAAGTTTGTACCTATTTATGTCGTTATTTGATATCGAATAAATGTGTTAGGTGAAAAATATAAATAAATTATTCATATTAGATATTGAATAATTTGTTTGGTAATTTGAAAATTTTTAAAATTACGATTTCGCCCGAACAGTGCTTTCGCTGCTGCGCCTTTCGCCCAAAACCCCAACAAAATCAGTTCGATTCTTGTTCTGAATGGAACCGGAACATACTTGGAAAAATTTTATTCCTAATATTTTAGAACTTAACCTACCTAATTAAATAGGGTACCATTTTTATCGGTTTCTAATCAATTTGAGTTCGAGTCCAGGTTATCCTATTTTCCATTTTTCAATATATTTTTTATTTCAATTAAAAAATATAATAATTGATAGTTGATTTTGTTCCATTTGTTCAATATACATTTAATTTGGAATTTGAGTGAGATGAATGTACATTATTTAAGTAAAAGACTTGGACTTTCCTTAATTTTTTTTTGATTTTGTAATATGGAAATTGGATCCAAAATTCGGTTTTAGTTCCCACTATACTAGAACCATATTCGGTCCGAAAAAATAGGTTTATAACATTTGGAATCAGAATTGACTCTTAAAATCGATTAGGAACCAAAAAATCAATTTGATTTTTACGACTCAGGTAGAACCGCAACCGATGCTCACTCTAGTAGAATCATTAGCATTCATGCCACATGGGTGGTTTTTAATTGATAGATCGATAGCTAATTGGATATAATGTTTATAACCAAAATTTTTAATTCAAATGACTAAAAATATTTAAATTTTTATTTTTAAAACAATTTTTCTTTCATTTTTTGAAGTATTAAAATTATTTTATATATATATTTTTTTAAAAAAAATAATAAAATGAGTTACTCTTCTAAAACCCTGGCCCGACAATAGTAGGGCTCGGTTACTCATTAGAAGAAATAAGATGATATTTTCAAGTTACTAAAAAGTTATTGAATATTAAACATTCATTGCTACTAACACGTTTTGATAAAAAATTATGAAAAGTTTAACACAATTCAATTTTCATCCAAATTTATCATAAATGATAATTTTCAATTATTATTATTTTTTTTAAATTTAAATATACCGAGGTTATATTTGGTTCCGCAAATCCACATTTCATCCACCTTTCGAAGCTTTCAGATTTTTCACAGATTGAGTAGATTAGATTGGATTCTGAACACAACAATTGGAAGCTGGATTTGATGAGTGAAAAAATTCAATATTAGACCTTCAAGAAACAAAATAGTGTAGAAAAAATTAATTTTTTAGATAAGTTCAACCTCTTGGAAAGGAAATGTGAAATATTTAACTTCTTTACTATAATCGTGACATGAGTGATATAATATCGTCAACAAATAAATAAAATATATATGTAATTCAATTATCATTTATTTAATAATTTTTAATATATTAACATGTGACAAGTTATAATCAGGTTATTGCAGGACGATGTTATATTTTCGTTGTATTACAAAATTTTTCATTAGAAAAGTGAAAAGTCTAGTTAAACAAAATAAAATAATTTGTGTGCCAGTTAATTAAGTTGGAAAAATCTTTTTTTTTATTGAAAATAAGAGGTATATATATATATATATATATATAATGTTTTTAAGCATCCTCATCGTTTCAAGTGGCGACTTCATAATAAAATTATAAAATTATATTAATAAATCTATTAAATAAAAATCATATCACAATAAAAATATATATTATAATTTTATAAAAATTCTATTATAACAAAAAAATATTAACTATCTTATTAAAAAAAATACTATTAAATTATCTACTGTTAACTTAATCTCTACAATTATTTTTTATTATTAAATTATAAAATTAAAATATCTCTACAATTATTTTTTTATTATTAGATTATAAAATTAAAATATCACTACAACTATTTATTATTATTAAATTATTAAATTAATATAATAATTATTAACATAAGAAACCTATTACAATATAAAAACATAATCTATTATTAAAGTAAGAAACCTATTATTTAATTAATTAATATTTTAATTAATTATTATTAAATTATAAAATTGAAAAAAAGAAATATATTATAATAAGAAAACATATTATAATCTTTCATTAAAATACAAAATACAAGTGACACTTAATCTCTACAACTAGCCTCTATAATTATTTTTTTATTATTAATTATAAAATTAAAATATCTTTACAATTAATTTTGTATTAAATAAAAACCTATTACAATAAAAATAAATATTATAATTTTATATGAACTGTATTATAATAAGAAAATATACTATACTATCTGATTAATTTTTGAATATATATATATAAAAATTTAAATATTTTAAAGCTTTCTAATAAAGTCACATGATACCCAATCTCTACAGTTAATTTTTTTTATTACATATTATAATAAAAAATATATATAGTATAATTTTCTATTAAAATAAAAATATATGTGGCATCTAATTTCTAACAATTAATGTTTTTATTATTAAATTATAAAATAAAAATAAAAATCATATTACAAAATAAAAATATAATCTACTATTAAAATAAGAAAACTAAATAGTAACCGCCCACAAAACATAGCCAATTTTTTGGATTTCGAGTCTATTGTTATATTTTATTTTATTTTGAATTGTTTTGAAAAGTTTTTTAATTTCATGGTTTTTTTATTATTCACTGTGCTTAATGATGCATAATCTGATTATTAGCCATTGTACGGTAAATTAAAAATATTATTTAAGAACTGTGAGACATGAATGCGGCATAAATATTACGTGTAACTAAATTAATTATCTCATTTAAATTATAAAACTAGTAAGATCCGGAACATTTATAAGACTAATATTTAAAATAAATACTTAACCCGCACAAAATACCCCTTATGTAATAGTTAAAAAAGAAGAACCATAATCCATCTAAAAGAGGGACCTAGATAACTGCCAAATTTATAGCAACTAAGAGAGTGATTTGTTGCCAAGTTATGCTCCTATATACATCCGGCCACTACTCAGCCATAAAATAAATCTGAGCTGGCCTAATTTGATCAAAGCTAATAATTAGATGATTATTGTTATGTTCATGCACGTACGTTGTTAACACATATGAGATAGCCAAAGCCACTAATGATGAATTATATAAAGAGTAAGTTTCATGTCCGATCAACCGAACGATCACATATTTTTTATAATAAAATAATATTATTTTATGAATTAATGAATAAAATAATATTGTTTTATGGTAGAATCTAACAAAAATTTAAGTTAGAGTGCCCAATAAATCTTTACGAATAGCAAATCAATGAAATTAGGAGGATAATTCCAACTTTTCAAAAAAAAAAAAAAGGAGGATAATTCCACCGTTCAAAAGTAAGAAGAGAATAGCTAAACTTAGCTAAATCATCAACAATATTATTACTTTCCAGAAAAATGTGAGTAAACAGAAACTGCATATTATTTAGAAAATGATTATTTAGAGATTAAGGAGGAGAAGGATTTTGTTTAAATAGATAGAAGAATATGAATTATAATCAGAACGATACAAATATTAGTACATATCTATGCATATTGTTGTTGCATGTATTATTACTTATAAATTTAAAAGTATCCTCTTACCATAATTGACATTATTATTCTTAATTTTATGGATAAGAGAACATATATATATATATATATATTATATATATATTTTGTGAGTAATATAATTATTTTGAGGACTTTTAAGGAGCATAACCACCATGACCACCCCCACCCCCACTCCCACCACCTCCACCACCGCCAGCTCCGGCCCCATACCCACCACCAGCACCTCCTCCACCACCATATCCGCCTCCATGAGCTCCTCCGGCACCATAACCCGCTCCTCCGCCTCCACCACTTCCACCACCTCCTCCGTATCCAGCACCATGTTCTCCACCAGCTCCGTAACCACCACCAGCACCACCACCTTCTCCACCTCCATAAGCACCCCCACCGGCACCATAAGCAGCTCCGCCACCACTTCCACCACCACCACCCCCACCATGTCCGCCAGCTCCTCCATATCCAGCACCACCACCTTCACCACCACCTCCTCCAAAACCAGCACCATGTTCTCCACCAGCTCCATAACCACCACCAGCTCCATAACCACCACCAGAACCACTGCCTTCTCCACCTCCATGAGCACCCCCACCAGCACCATAAGCAGCTCCGCCACCGCTTCCACCGCCTCCGCCGCCACCATGTCCACCAGCTCCCCCATAGCCACCTTCACCACCACCATTTCCACTTCCATATCCAACACCATGCTCACCTCCAGCTCCATAAGCAGCTCCACCACCACTTCCACCACCTCCTCCATACCCAGCACCATGTTCTCCACCAGCTCCATAACCACCACCAGCTCCATAACCACCACCAGCACCACCACCTTCACCACCACCTCCTCCAAAACCAGCACCATGTTCTCCACCAGCTCCATAACCTCCACCAGCTCCATAACCACCACCACCAGCACCACTGCCTTCTCCACCTCCATGAGCACCCCCACCAGCACCATAAGCAGCTCCGCCACCGCTTCCACCGCCTCCGCCGCCACCATGTCCACCAGCTCCCCCATAGCCACCTTCACCACCACCATTTCCACTTCCATATCCAACACCATGCTCACCTCCAGCTCCATAAGCAGCTCCACCACCACTTCCACCGCCACCACCATGTCCATCAACAGGTCCGCCATAGCCGCTGCCAGCACCAACACCACTTCCATAGCCAATGGCACCAACACCACTTCCATAGCCACCATGTGCAGCAGCTCCGCCACCGCCCGAACCACCTCCTCCACCATATCCACCAGCAGTACCACCATAACCAGAACCACCACCTGCTCCATGGCCACCACCATAGGCTACTCCACCTCCAGGAATGTGGCCAATTATCTCCTCTGCATTGAGGAGGACTCTAGCAGCAGAACATATACCTAAAAACACAAACAAAAATGCACAAACAACTTTGTGTGTAGACATGATTGATTGATGTTCAAATCCCACAACTAAAAAAGCTTGGCGAATGTCGATATTTATAGACATGTGATTTGGGGTCCAAAGCCGCGTTGATATAATCCTGAAGGCACATGCAAAAAGCAAAAGCAACCCCCACCCACTATACACTATTCACTGCAATCCCACTCTCGGTAGTGTGCTTTTGCTGTCCGCCATATCTAACACTCTACTCATGCCTGTGAATTTCTCTATAGTTTACATTTACCCTAGCAGGCAGCTATCAACTAATTTTCTTATCGTTTGCCTGCATTTCAAAACAGTCTCTTTTTTCTTTAATGAAGAAAATGATAAAACTACGTAATTTAAGATCTTCTCCAAATTTTACTTATAGTAAGAGTCTTACGTAAGTACGTGTAAGATTGAATACAACTTTTTTTTTTGGAATCGTTGAAAATCCCGTTGTCAAACTATCAATTTCAGACTTAAGCGGACCAGGTAAAATCCGCGACTGTCTCAAACTCTTACAAAAAACGTATTTCCTGAATTCGAATCCAGGACCTCAAAGTGAGGTCCTGAATCATACACCACCACCAAGACACGTCCTTAATCATTGCTTTTGTTTGATTTTTTTTGTTTTAATATTTTTGTAAGGGCAAATGTTTTTTTAATATATATAGTTTAAACTAATTAATGAGTTATTCATTATGTTTTTAAAAACTATTCAAAAAGTCCCGATCGTATAATTGTTTTGTTAAAATCTATTTAATTAGGATATATTTTTTACTTATTTAGATTTTAAGTTATATAAAATAAAAATAGTAAAATACTATCATATCTTTAGAAAGTAAGATTCCGCAATTACGAAAGAAACAAAAAGATTGTTTCAAGTAGTTTTAAAAATACAGGTACTAAATAAGTAATCAACTCAAATTATAGGATTTTATTTTATTTTTTATTTTTTATTTTGGTAATATCTAGGTAGCAACAGCTTATTTGCTGCTGCACTACGGTAGAAAAAGCATATATACTCGATAGCATCATTGGTCAATTTTATCATTGATTGGAATGAATGGGAAAGGGTTACATGCTCAAATCATGAACGAGGTTGAATTATCTTAAATTTTATAAAATTTTAGATGAATTTTTAAATAAAATATTTATTAATAAATGATAAAAAAAAATATGAACGGGAAGTAGCAATCTTCGGGTCCTTGCCATTGTCTATATAACTTACACGTAATACTTTGTGATTTTAATGTTATCACTTCGTTTTTTTTTTTTTTTGGGAAATGTGCTATACTTTGTTAATATTGTATATTTTTTTAATTTTCTGTTACCCTTTGTGATTTTAGTGTCCGTTTTGGCTTAACTTTTTAGTAGTTGTGTCTGGAGAAATTTAAAATTATACATTTATTAAAGGAAAATTAATTATTTTTACACTAATGATTTTATTAATTTCCTTAATTTAGTACATTTGTAAAATAATAATTATATTTATGTTTTATATATTTTTATTGTGTTCTTTATTTTTTTTATGTAGGAAAATACAGCTTTGTAAGCTAAATATGAAAAACGGATATGAAAAATGAACTCCGGGACCAAGAAATCCGAAAAGAGTGTGACAACTAGTTTAAAATCGGACTTGGTAAACATTCACCATGTTTAGATCGACAACAAAATGAGATTATGATGTATTTAACTACACATATATTTTATATAAATATATAAAAGAAAACAAGACAAAAACAAAATGATAAAAAAGGAAAAAAAAAGAGAAAAAAATATAAAAAATAAATCATCCGCCAAATTCGGTGGATGATTTATGCAAATTATTGACAATTTATAAAAGTTATCAACTTTTGCAAATTGTCAACAATAATGCAATTCATTTGCATTATGCTAATTCTTTATGAGCTTTTATGAAAGTTTCATCTGTTGTGTTTTTATTTTTCAAGTTTTGTTGTAATTTTTTTCTTTCAAGAATAAAATTATGTGTGTTTTTCAAAGCATGAGTAGCTAATTTCATCATGCTGGGGAAAAGGCGAAGCTCTTAATATGAGAATATAGATTAATCTTACTTATATTATAATATATGAATCGTAATCTAAAGACTAAAATTTAATTTAAATCTGGATTAATTATTGACAAACTTTGTTACCGTCCATATGACTGGTTTTATATGTTTGACATAATTGAGTACCTAACTAGGCTTGTGTAGACGCTGGTTTACGGCCGAGCTCCACAATCGAGAATTTGTTGGTTGGGGGCACTGGCGATCCTGCAAAACAAGAAGTAGAGTGAGCGTGGAGAATCTACCCACCGGTGTGGTAGATGCCGTAGGCACTCCGATGCCCAAGTCAATGGTGGAAATGTGCTATAAATGCCGTAGGGGGAGGAGCAAAGTTTGAGATTACCTTGATCCCCGTGAGCTGCCGTGAGGGCGGTAGGTAGATGGTGCTAAGAGCTCTGGAGAGAATACTATTAAGCTGTGAGTTGTAGTGCTTGCATGCTTTCCCTCGTAGATTTCTTCTCATATATATACACACTCGAGAAACGTGTGTACTTATTACTTTTGATTGCTCGTCCGTTTGAAGGCTGGAAACGGCTGAGTTATGATGGGTATTTATGAGTCTGGGTGTTTCGTGGATTGGCAAATGACGAGTCTAGGATACGGTTCGGATATGGTATTTTACTGGGTATGGGCTTGTGAAACATCTTTGGGCCAATGTAGACTTATAAAATTGGACTTCCTTTGAGAGTCTTGGGTCATTTAGATTGAAGGATATTGGGCCTTCCCTTTATGTGTAGGCTTGAGATGGCAACTAGGGCCTGAGTCTTATCTTGGCTGCTGTTAGGGGAATTTGGGGTGTATTTAGTATTGGGCCCGAAGCGAAAAGTCAAAATTTCCCTTGGCCCGTACAGTCTGTCCCATACTCTCTAAGTCAAGGAGACATTGGCTTGGAGAGTACTCGTTGGTCGTGTCGTTTGAACAAAAAATGGGAAAATCTTTATTGTCGGGACCAAGACACGATTGAGCGTCTTCAATGTTGCCTGGACAGTGTGGCTAAAGTCTTGAATCTGACTTGACATGAGTTAGAGGAGATGTCCACAGTTGATCGAATTGGACGTTGATCCCGGTCATAATCCATACGACTAGGTTGAGGACCAATGGAGTCTTCATGTCTGGACTGAATGTAGTCCAAGTTTTCTACTTGCCTACTCATGTCCCAGTCGACAAAACCGAGTATTATTCTTTGAAGAACTCCATTCGATTAGTCAGAGGACCAATGGAGCCTTCAGGTAGTCTGGACCGAGTTTAGTTCAAGTCTTCAACTCGCCTGATGATGGCATGAAGGTCATTCTATCGACTGGTGCGATATAGGGGTCTAAGTGAAGTTGCATGTCGTCTGAGACCAGATGAAGGTCCGGATTGATAATTGACTCAACTAATGAGTTTCTTGAGGAAGAGCATGTCGACTCAATTGCTTGGTATCGAACAAGTAACAAATTGAATCTACATGTTGTCTGAACCATAAGAAGGTCCATGTATTGTACCAATCTCAACCACAAACCAATTGAGGAGTGCTCCCGTTGACTCGACCCGATGAAGGCCAGTGCCATTTATTCGTTTGGTGCCGAACATGGACCGACTCGAGTCTACATGTCGGCTGGACTGGAAAAAAGGTCTATTTACTGAACTTGACTCGATCATTGCCAAATGGGGAATGTTCCCGTCGACTGGACCTGATGAAGGCTAGGAAATCACTCGCTCGTTTGGTACTGAATAGGTACCAAATCGAGGCTACATATCGTATGGACCAGATGAAGGTCCATTTACATGAGCCAAATGGGAGGTGTCCTCGTCAACTGGACCTGATGAAGGCCAGGAAATCATTCACTTGTTTGGTACCGAATAGGGACCAATCGAGGCTACATGTCATCTGGAACAGAAGAAGGTCCACTTACTGAACGTGACTCAATCGTGGGCTATTTGGGGAGTGTTCCCGTCTACTGGACCTGATGAAGGCCAGGAAATCATTCATTAATTTGGTACTAAATAGGTACCAAATCGAGGCTACATGTCGTCTGGACCAGAAGAAGGTCCATTTACTGAACTTGACTATATCATGAGTCAAATGAAAGGTGTCCTCGTCGACTGGACCTGATGAAGACCAATAAATCATTCACTCATTTGGTACCGAATATGGACCAAATCGAGGCTACATGTCGTCTGGAACAGAAGAAGGTCCACTTACTGAACTTGACTCGATCGTGAGCCATTTGGGGGGGGGGGTGTTCTCATCGACTGGACCTGATGAAGGCTAGGAAATCATTCACTCTGGCGGTCTTTATATGTCGTTCGGATAAGGTATCCATTATGACAGTTTTGAGGAGGTACTCAGTCGACATAATGCTTATTGGGCTTCGAACGAGTCTTGCGCTCCTCGATTTCCTAAACCGTATTAAATGTGGTGTTCATATCGAGGCCTCTTTTTTGGCGAGAAAATGACGCGCCAAAATGTGGTATAGTATAAAGAGCATTGAGGGGGTTTCGCTTGCTTCATTTGTAAGATTCCTTCTCAAGTCGTAAGGTTGGAGCTCCCTCTTCAAGTTTCAAGGTATTCTTCATATCCCTATTTGTGTTCTTCATTTCAACTTTTTCTTGGATAGAATAAGAGTTTTAATCTCGAAATGGTTTAGGGTTTTTTTTGGGGTTTTGTTTGTGAGAATTTTGGGTTTGATCTTCTGTCATATTGGTTTTAGGTTGACTCGTTGTTTGTAGAGTGAATTGATATGTCGTGTAAGGGTTGCTCGAGCTCAAGTGATACACTGGATATGTATGTAGGCTCGCCCTTGCGGGTCGTTTCCCCTTTTAGGATGCATGGTAGGGACACATTAAGTGGGGGTGATGAAGATGAGCTGACTGTCACGTCAATGGAGGCTCCGCTCGGTATTCCTAAGGATGTGCCTCATCTCCGTATAATCCCACCCGAGTCAGATGAACCCAGCACCAGTGAGCCGACCAACTTACTAACCAAAAATCCTCCTAGTAGAATAACCGAAAGATCCATGAGGGAGATGGAAATAAAGTATCGGTTTCCTGAGTCAGTTCAGGTGAGACTTGCTTCCTCGAGAGAACGAATCGACTATAGGATCCTTGGGTGGATTGGGTTTTACGAACATCCCTTTGTAGATGGACTTAGTTTCCCAATTCCTAACCTCCTGTGGGAAATACTAGATCACTATAGGATAACCCCCTATCAACTAACGCCAAACACGTGGAGGGTCCTGATGTCGGTTGAAGTTCTAACGTACGAGTTGGGAGTTAAATTTGGGGTGAAAGATCTTTTTTACATGTACTATATTAAGGAATACGTAGTTGAAAAAGGGAGATACCATCTGTTCATTTGAAACAAGAGGGAACATTTGATTTCATAGTTAACCAAAAATGATAGAGGGGGATGGCAAAAGGCCTATTTTTTGTAAAAGTTGAGGGTGTATTTGGGTCGACTGGGCCCAGTCGAATACCTGAGTGTTGGGAAATCACAAGTGAATGTTAATCTTATTCTATTTTCTTGTTTTTCGACTCGCAATACCTCTTACATTCTTCTATTGTTCCTTTTGTAGGTTTGAATCGCAATCGTAGCTTCGACGTGATGCCTGGGGTCGTAGCAAATACAAATTATCTATTGAGCATTCCTGTGACTGAAAGGAATTGGAGGGTTATGTTGGAAGAGAAAAGATTAAGGTTGACTCCATTGTGGAAGGAAGTTTTCTACCTGGAAGGTACCCCTTTGCCTCTGACCAAACATATATTGACAATCCTTCTCATTACCTGGTCATGTCGGCTCCTCAGCGAGGGAACTTTCTTTTTACGGACTCTAGCCCTCGAGGAAAATTATGCGTAGTGGAAAGGATGAGCCATTTCAGACTCCATTCAGTCGAAGAAATGCTCGAACAGAGGAAGAAGAAAAAGATAAAGGGGAAGGAAATTAAAGTAGTCCCTGACTCCCAACCGCCAGAGAAGGATGCCCCACCCGTTCTCCCAGTTGAAGCTGCTCATAAATCGTCGACGGGATCATGCTATTCTTCAAGGAAAAGAAAGCAATTAATAGACCTTGATGAAGACCAAAAGAATGTCGTGATCAAGATCCCGAGAAGTACGACTGTTATGTCGGATCTGCCAGTTTGTCTGGGTTCGCTGAGGGATTACTTTTGAGGAGGATGAATGTCGAATGCTGATGTTGGGGCCACTAGAGGCTGTAAAAATTGATGTCCCTCGAAACTATGAGGTAATAATTCTTGTATTAAGAAATCTCATTGGTTAAGTCATTAACAATTTATATTTCTGTTGTAGACTCTGGAATACGCCATCTTCCAACAGAAATACATGGAGGCCAGCCTGAAGAAGTCGAGAGACATGGAGTAATAAAATGCAGCACTGCGAAAGGAACTAGCCGAAACTAAAGCTGCTTTGGATGATTCAAAGAAGAAGACGAAGGAGGCTGAGAATGAAGCCAAGTCCGCGAAAGCCACACTGGAGGCGACGTCGACTGAATTTGAGGCTTGTAAAGAAAGCGTTGAAGATTTGGAAGGGCAGAAGGCTGAACTACTGGATAGGCTGGAAGGAGTAGCCATGGAAGCTATCATAAAGGATATGAGCCTCCTCCTATGAAGGAATACTTGTCTGGAGAGCACAACTCATGGAATCCTAAGAAATGGATAACACTAGGCGAAAGGCTGGAGGCTGGGCTCTCTTTGTCCATTGAAGATGCCGAATCGGAAGGAGGGCCTGAAGTTTTTAGTGTCCTAGACATGCCCAAGATCCTAAATAAGATTTTTTTGGAATTATCTAAGCATCCCAAGATCATATCAAGCAATGAAAATACACATGCGAATACATCACGGAGTTGCGGAATACTCACAATGATCGGTTGAGTCGATGCGGTGGACAACAAAAATTCTTCTTCTCCCTCATAGAGTGCTCGGCAGTTTTATAGTCCTCAAATTCGGCCATCTTAGTCCTCCATTGATGCTCCAAGCTTTGTCATGGTGATTCCAAGCTCATGGGTGGACTTCCCTATCACCTTCGCATGTCTCTCGGAGTGCTAGCTCTTGATGTTTTTACCACAAAAACATCACACTTTGCTTCAATTGCTCACTGTTTTGCCCAGAAAAACAGTGAAGAAATACCCACCATGGGCGTGAGAGAGATGAAGAAGAAAGAGAGAGAGTGTTGTATGTGTTGGTGGAAAAAGTGTGTATCTAATACACATTTTTTAATTTTTGCAAAATCAATTAATTGATTTCCAAAAAACAAAACAAATACCAAACATTAAAATATATTAAATGTCAATCAAGCTTTCCAACCTCTTCCATCAAGTCACATCACTCAATCAATCAATGTGACAAGTTGTCACATCACTTAAAGTGACTAATGATTTGACGCTTGATGCGACTAACGATTTGACGCTTGATTTGACTTGCGTGCCGCACTCGAATTCGAAATGCGAATGCGCTCGCAAATAATCCCGGGCTCGGGTTCGCTAATTCCAAATTAACGAATTTTTCGTTGCGACGTAATTAAATGATCATGCCTAGCAAAATCACTATTCACGTCGCCAACGAATTAATTCTAATTAACTCGTTCGCCCGAATTAAAATCTAATTTTAATTCCGCGTCGAAATCCAATTTCGTTTAATATATCGAATATATTAATTTATCGATTAATTCCAAATTAATCATTTTCTCTCTTTAATTGATATTTTATCCCAGATAAAATATCTCCGCAATTAATCCCAGATTAATTTTCTCTCTCATCTAATTATCCCATAGATTAAAAGTGCAAGTCATACGTCATCGGTGAATCTTCGGGAAGCGACCCATGAGATCCCCGGATATGTTGGCAGTAAATTCGGTCGTCGAACTATCCGAACACGTAAGTACCTAGTACTACGTTTATACCGATTTACAAGACAAGGTTGGCTTCTAGCAAAGCGCCATGCCTACCCAATTCTCCAAAAATATCCTTACAGGAATATAATGATCTATATCAGGCGTAGTATATGTAATATTGCGTATTTTTATCCAGTATCGGATGATCACGTGCTAGGCCTGGAGTTGGAATTGTGTCTGCCCTGTACGAAGCACATGTCGGATGTCTGGTAACTAGTCTCTTTAATTGGATATACATGACCTTGTCATAATATCCCGATAGCTGCAGCATTTAAGAGAACCAGTCCCGTATCCTACGTGACCATCATCTCCACTATGACTAGAGTGATACTTCCGTCTTGACATCACACCCAACACACTACGATTCTCGATATACCCAGAAGAGGCGTACACAGAAACCGATTAAAGCCCTAGATGACTAAAACCAAAGTATATTGATTGTCGCAAGTATTAGCGGTGCAAGTCTCAGGTTAAGACCAAATACACCTACCTTGATTTCAGACTTCCATAGACATATAGTCATACTACCAATGGAATTCCGATGGGGTCTATCCAGAGCGAAGCTGTTTCCCGTACCATCGGTAAAACATAACCTCCTATTACACTTGCATGAGTATCCTATACCCAAATATATGAGAACTATGCCGTTATGCCCTCACAACGCGCACAAGTGTAATACTAGTCTTTTATGCATTTATCGATGTCCAATCTCGATAATACTCTGACTAGGGATAT
This sequence comes from Zanthoxylum bungeanum, assembly GCA_019454045.1. Taxonomy (NCBI): domain Eukaryota; kingdom Viridiplantae; phylum Streptophyta; class Magnoliopsida; order Sapindales; family Rutaceae; genus Zanthoxylum; species Zanthoxylum bungeanum. Next base: position 27,386 of record SKCR01053014.1, on the reverse strand, counting down.
TTAATGATTTATCCTTCGTGGATTGATACTGTCTCATATCATTCTCAATCCAGGTACAAATCATAAGGACCTCCTATCATTTATATATCTTGGTGATCTAATCACAAATGATAAGAGAGCAATCTCCTTTGTCAAATAGTTATTTGTACAACAACACCATGATCTGTACAAATAGTGATGCTATGAGCCATAATTGTCCAACAGATTTGTGTGTGAATAAATCAAAGGGAGTTGCAGAATACTTATATTGATCGACTTTGAAATTTTCTTAAAACTCCATGGATGTAGAAGCTCCAAGCTCTCTTTGTTGTTCCAAACTCATGAGTGAGTTTCCCTATCACATTCAAGAGACTCCAAAGTGCTAGCAAGGTTGAAATTTTTGCAATAAAATTTCCAATGGGAGAAGATGACTCACGACTTTGTGTAGAAGAAAAGAGAGAATTTTATGTTTTGTATTTTATTTTCTAAAAATAATTACCAATTTCTTTTTCCAAAAAAAAGTATATGCTTTTCCAAAAGCAAAAGTCAAATTGTGTTGAGCAAGTTACCATAAAAGCTCCCAACCACTTCCATCAACTTGAATGACTAGTGATGTAAGTTGGTGGGTCCCACACTTAAATTCAAAATTCAAGTTGGGTGAGATTACACACTTCGGGCTCGGGTTCGTTTAATCCGATTAAACGAATTTTCCGTTGCGACGTAATTAAATCCAATTTAATTAAATAATAATGCCTAGCAAAATTATTACGAAAGTCGCTTGCGAATTAATTCCAAATTAATTCGTTCGCCTAAATTAAAATCCAATTTTATTCCGCTTTGAAATCCGATTTCAATTAATATATCTAATATATTTTAATCGATTAATTCCAAATTAATCGTGTTCTCTCTTATATTCGAATTTTATCCCAGATAAATTTTTACCGTAATTAATCCTAGATTAATTTTCTTTCTATTATAATTAATCCTAGATTAATTCTGTTATAGTCAAATGTCATCAGTGAATCTTTGGGAAGCGACCCAAGAGATCCATTGATATGTTGGCAGTAAATACGGTCATCGGACTATCCGAACCCGTGCGTACCCGGTATCATGTTCTTACCGATTTACAAGACATGGTTGGCTTCTAGCAAAACACCATGCCTACCCAATTCTCCAGAAATATTTTCAACATGGAATATATATAATCTATATCAGGCGTAGTATACAAAGTATTGCGTATTACGATCCAGTATCTGATGTCACATGCTAGGCCTGTGGTTGGAATTGTGTCTGCCCCATACGAAGCATATATCATATCACTAGCAACTATTCTCTTTAATCGGATAATCATGACCGAGTCATATTATCCCGATAGCTGCAGCATTTAAGAGTACTAGTTCTGTATCCCTGCGTGATCATCATCTCCATATGACTGAAGTGATACTTCCATCTTGACATCACATCCAATACACTACCATTCTCAGTATACCTAGAAGAGGCGTACACAGAACCTGTTAAAGCTTCGGACGGACGACAAAGCCAAAGTATACTGATTTTCGCAAGTATTAGCGATGCAAGTCTCAGGTTAAGACCATATACACCTACCCTGATTCGGATTCCCATAGACACATAGTCATACTACCAATGAGATTCCTATGGGTCTATCCAAAGCGAAGCTGTTCCCGGTCCAACGGCTAACAGAACCTCCTATCACACTTACATAAGTATCCTATACTTAAATATATGAGAACTATGTCGTTAAACTTCCATAATACTACACATTATTGATGTCCAGTCTCGATAGTACTACGACTAGGGATATTTAATGATTAACCATTCGTGAATTAATACTGTCTCATATCTTATTAATCCAGTACTAATCATATGGACTTTTATCATTTATATATCCAAGCAATCCAATTACAAAATGATAAAAGAGCAATTTCCTTTGTCACATAATTAATTTGTACAAAGAACACCATGTCTTTTACAAATAGTGATGCTATGAGTCATAATTATCCAACGATCTCCCACTTGGCCTATAGTCAATCACTCAAGTGTCCAACACCTGAACAATGTACGGGTCGCTCAAACTTATGCTGAGATATCGCTTTCGTTAGCGGATATGCAAGGTTATCATCTGAAATGATCTTTTCGATCTTGACATCGCCACGATGTATGATCTCACGAATCAGATGAAACCATTGAAGTACATACTTGGATCATTGATGAGACCGTAATTCCTTAGCCTGTGCTGTAGCCTAGCTCAGCTGCTAACAAAACTACTAATAATCCAATTAGGAATTTTATAGATCCAAAATGTTTCTTTTTCTGCCTCAGCCGCAGCAATGTATTCCATTTTTTATTGTTGAATCGGCAACATTATCTTGCTTGGAAGATTTCTAATTCGCTGTTCCGTTGTTCAAAAAAAATATGTACTCTTATTGCGACTTACATTCATCTTTATCGGTTTGGAAACTTGCATCGGTGAACCCAGTCACCTCAAGTTCTCTTTCTCCATATAATAAGAAAGCATCCTTAGTTCATCTAAGATACTCAAGGATGTTCTTAACATCAATCCAGTGACCATCACCTGGATCGGCCTGATAGTGACTATGGATGCTCAAAGCATATGAGACACCAGGTCGCGTACATGTCATGGCATGCATGATCGATCCGACTGCTTAAGCGAACATGATCCGATTCATTGAATCTCTCTCATCTTGAGTTTAAGGACAAATTTCCTTAGATAGAGAGACGCCATGTGACACTGGAAGCAGCCCCTCTAGGCTGATCCATGTTGAATCTCTTCAATACTTTGTCAATGTACGAGTTCTCAGGGAGTGGCAACAACTTTTAGATCTATCATAGTAGATCCTTATTCCTAGAATAAAGGTTGCCTCTCCCAAGAATTTCATGGAGAATTTTAATGAAAGCCAAGCTTTCACCGATTTTAGTATGGGAATGTCATTGCTAAGAAGTAATACATCATCAACGTATAGGACAATCATTGTCAGTGCACTCCCACTAACCTTCTTATATACACAAGAATCATCATCGTTTTGAATGAAACCATATACCATTATGATCTTATCAAAACGTTGGTTCCAAGAACACAATGCTTGCTTCAATCCATAAATGGATCGATTTAACTTTCAAACCTTGTTTGCTTATTTTGGAACGAAAAAACCGTCAGGCTGTTATATGTAAACATCCTCCAAAAGTTTTCTGTTAAGGAAAGCGGTTTTGATGTCCATCTTCCATATTTCATAATCGAAATATGCAGCTTTAACAAGCATTATCCGAATGGATTTAATAATGGCAATGGGTAAAAGGTTTCGTCGTAATCGACACCATGTTGATGACGATACCCTTTCGCTACAAGCCTAGATTTGTACGTTTGTTTGTTTCCATCCATGTATGTCTTCACCATGAAGACTCATTTGCTACCAATAGACACAATGCCTTCTGGTACATCAACCAGTGTCTAAACTTGGTTGTATACATGGAATCCATTTCGGACTTCATGGCACCTTGCCATAAAGCAGAGTTGATACCTTGTATCGCTACCTCATACGTAGCCGATTTATTATCCTCAATAAGATTAATGTCTACATGAGGTGAGATCAGAAACTCATACCTCTAAGGCTGTTTTCTGACTCTCTCTGACCTACGCGGTTCTTGTGTATTAGAGGATTATGGTACAGTCTCATCTTTGATGAACTGTTCGTGTTCCGTGAGGGGATTGGTGCCAAGAATAGTATCACTCCGATTTTCATCGAGTTCTACTTTCCTCCCACTTACCACTGCATTTAGGAATCACTCTAAGGAAAACCGCATGGAGAGCAACAAATATTTTGTTCTCTTGTGGGTTTTGGAAATAATAACCTTTGGTTTCCCTAGGATAATCAATTACAAATAGGCATTTATCCGATTTGGGTTCTAGTTTGGTATCATCCAAAAGTTTAACGTATGCCCATCATCCCCAAATCTTCAGGAATGAGAAACCCAGTTTCTTTCCTGTCCATATTTCATATGGAGTCTGTCCAATAGACTTTGACCAAACCTTATTCAAAATAAGTATTGCACTATTCAATGCGTATCCCCAGAAGGAAATTGGTAGCTCAGTGCGACTCATCATTTACCTTACCATGTCCAACAAAGTTCGGTTTCTCCGTTTGGACACACCTTTCATTGAGGTGTTCCCGGAGGAGTCCATTGTGAAAGAATACCATACTCTTTCAAGTAATCTTGAAACTTATTTCTTAAGTATTCTACACCATGGTCCAACCGAAATATTTTTAATACTTTTACCGGTCTGTTTTTCTACTTCGTGTCGAGACTCTTTGAATATATCAAAAGTTTCTGACTTGTGTGTTATAAGACACACATAACCATAACGCGATGTAACATCAGTAACGGTTATGAAGTATGCATATCCATCTCTAGCCTAGATAGGCATGGGCCCACATACGTCCCCATGAACGAGGGCCAACAGCTCGATGTCACGTACACCTTTGCCGCTAAAAGGCATTTTAGGCATTTTGCCTAATAAACAAGATTCACAGACGTCATATGAAATAAGATCAAAACCTTCTAAGTATTTACACTTCGAAAGTGTGGATATACGAGTCTTGTAAATGTGTCCCAGATGACAATGCCACAAATAAGTCTCATCATATTTACTTAGTTTGAGCTTTTGTTTGTCATGTTATATGTTTGAGATTCATTTATATTCAAAATATAAAGACCATTATTAACATCTACTGTACATATCAAAATGTCATCTTTATATACAAAACACCCAGTGTTCATGAATACAAATGTATACCCGTAACAGGTTAAACAAAATATAGAGATGATGTTCATTAGTCAAACTAGGCACAAAATAACAGTCACTTAATGTAATTATATGCCTCAAAGGCAGATACAAAACATAGGTCCCTGCGGCCAAAACAGCGACTCTAGTCCCATTTCTGACTCGTAGGTCGATCTCATATGAAGCCCATACGACAGTCACATTTCCAGTGGCCCCGTTTGCCATAGTTTAGGCAGACATCTTGGGATATGTCATTTGTCTTCCCAGAAGACTGTGACGATTTTGCCTTTGCCCTTTTTCTTCACACCCTAAGAAGCCTTCGGCCAAGCCTTGGCCTTCTGGGATGTTGAAGTAAAATATGCCTTGCGCTTCTTGCCCTTCAGAAGCTTTGGCTCTTCCTCCTTCAGCATCGCCATCAACTCTCCAAGAGTCTTCTCTTGGTTCATCATATTATAGTTCATGATGAACCCACCCCAACACTCGAGCAGAGACTGTAAGATCAAATATATGGAAGTCTCGACCTCGAAGGTTATGCCCAGCTGACCTAGCTGTTCGATGTCAGCAATCATCTGTGACACATAATGCTCGATAGATGTACCCTCTGACATACGTGAGCGAAAGAGCTTCTTTCGCAACTCATGCTTCTGGGATCTAAGATTAGATCTGTGAAGATCCTTCAATTTCAACATCATACTATAAGGATCCAATCCTTTGTTCTGACGATGAAATTGAGGAGTCATTGCGGCAAGCATTACGGATTGAGCGCTAAAGTTATCATCACGATGAATCTTCCAAAGCTCATGCTCTACTATTTTCTCAACTCCGGGCTCAGGTCCGGGAGGTTTCTCTATGACATAGAGTAACTTCTCGGCTCCCAAGACTATAATGAGATTCATCTCCCAATTTGGAAAATTGGAGCCGTTAAAGATATTATCGCCCATGACGATGTCCCTAATGCTAATATTTCCAGCCATCTCGATTGCAATAGTCCAACTATTCAATCAATGATATCGGGTACACTCAAAATGTAATGGTTACAATAGTCCAACTATATAACCAACTACAAGTGGAGTAGTGTCTTGTACAGTCTAATTGTTCAAAGAAAGCAATATTCAATATTAGTCCAACTAATATATATTTATAACGACGATAAATAAAATAAAAGAGCTTGTGTAAGAAAATATTAAATGAAATTGCAAATTTAATACTGGCCTCCCACTATTTTTCGGCGAGCCTCTAACCCTCTGTGGAGTACTCGAGAAACCCAATTTCCTAGTGGGCTAGGATCCCGTTAAATAACAGACAACCTTGAATTTGGCCAATAAGCTGTATAAAAATTAACTAGGTAGATCTCTAATATCAATTGGATCCCATCCAATTCCTAGATTCGGTCGGTGGACCTCCAAGTCCAAAATATTTATCCAAAATATATTTCCTAACCTTTTGCTCTGAATCAACTAAGCCTTGACTTTGGCTCAACAAACTTAATGATTCCAGTTAAGTGTGACCCATTGACAGTGGGAAAGCTTCGTAATCCACGTCGATGTACAGAAGTGACCTTGACTTTGACCAACAAATCACAACCGCCCAAGACATGTGATATGTAACAAAGTTTTCGTGGTTTAAACACATCCACGATGGACAATGATTTTGACTTTGTCCAACAAACCAATGCTAATCTTGGATCTTGAGAAAGAACCACTCAATGGAAGGAAAACGCTTAATATTTAATAAGGGTTTTTCGCGTAAATTGGCAACCAATTTATTATATTTGATTAGGTCTCATCATACACCTTTAAACATGCATTCTAAAAGCATAATAAGGCGCGAATAAAATTAATAATGATATGCGGATGGATATACATACAATTTATTCCTAGAACAAATCTCTCCATTTCCTCTCTCCCGCTAGCACTTTACATACTTCTACCCAATTACATAATACATTAAAGAAACCTCATTTACATTGAGGGGAATTGGTGAGAAGAGAAATACAAAGAGTAAAGAAATAATAGGCTGGACACGCAGGTCAAATTTAATAAATTCTAAATTTATTACAACAATTTCCAAAATTGCCCCCACCCTTCTAATATCCATCCGATATACATTATTCATACAAATACATCCAAGTATTCACACAAAGCATGTTATTCAATTAATCTAATCCAATTAACTAATCTTTGAATTAATGACCATCCAATGTTTATACAACGATTTGATTTGCGCGAGTCCAACTCGTTTATGAATAAATACTCAAAGTACATATTCTTGAATTATATCGAACTACAATTTTAAATCCAATTTAATTTATATTCAATACTAATTTGAATTTAATTCCAAATTAAATAATTACACTTTTAATGGTGCCTTTTAGACTTGGATTCCAATTAAAGTCCACTGGGCTTTCAATTGATTCTTTAGGCATGAGCTTTGACCAATATGGATCCAATCCAAGATGCCAAGGCCCAAATAGGAATCACCCTATGCCAAAAATAAATTTAGGCCCATTAGGCCCAATTAATTTTTTAAATACCCAAAAGTCATGTTTGGACTTTATGGAAATGGTTTTAGGCCCAATTGGATCCAACCTAATTGTCCAAAACCATACTTGGCCAAACCAAGCCCATTAAGCCCAATTACAACAGATAAATTAACACATTATTCCAAATTGCATATTAATCCAATTAAAGTGTAATTGCCACAATTAATCAATTAATCTAATGTTTCCAAAACACTAATTAATTCAACTAATCATGCTCAACATTTCCAATTCATGTCCAACACAAATTGAAGCAAAATCAATTCTTCCAAACATGCTTCATTCACGGCAATAAGTAAGAAATCAACATTCAATTTTGATTTCAATCCAATTAAATCAACAATCAACATTCAATTTCATGTAATTAACATATCCAATTGTTAAATTCAAAAAATTACCATGATAATTACTAGGGCTCCATTCGGCTAAGGTTAGGATTTTGGGGAAATGTTTGATCCAATCAATTTCACAAATCCAATGATGCACAAATCCAATTCATCATCATCCAACCACAACCAAACAACTAATTTCGAATTTTTATACTCCAAGCATAAAATCCCCAAATTAAAGTTTAGAACCCTAAAATTCAAATCAAGTTTAGATTGGCTCATGATACCATTGTTAGTGTCCTATACATGCCTAATGGTCCTAAACAAGATTTTTGTGTGAATAAATCAAAGGGAGTTGCAGAATACTCACATTGATCGGCTTTGAAATTTTCTTAAAACTCCATGGATGTAGAAGCTCCAAAATTTCTTTGTTGTTCCAAACTCTGTGAATTTCCCTATCACCTTCAAGAGACTCCCACGTGCTAGCAAGGTTGAGGATGACTCACGACTTTGTGTAGAAGAAAAGAGAGAATTTTGTGTTTTGTATTTTGTTTTCTAAAAACAATTACCAATTTCTTTTTCCAAAAGAGTATATGCTTTTCCAAAAGAAAAAGTGAAAGTGTGCTGAGTAAGTTACCATAAAAGCTTCCAACCACTTCCATCAACTTGAATGACTAGTGATGTAAGTTGGTGGGTCCCACACTTAAATTCAAAATTCAAGCTGAGTGAGACTACACACTTCGGGATCGGGTTCGTTTAATCCGATTAAATGAATTTTTCATTGCGACGTAATTAAATCCAATTTAATTAAATAATAATACCTAGCAAAATTATTACGAAAGTCGCTTGCTAATTAATTCCAAATTAATTCATTCGCCCGAATTAAAATTCAATTTTAATTCCGCTTTAAAATCCGATTTCAATTAATATATCCAATATATTATTTAATCGATTAATTCCAAATTATCGTGTTCTCTCTTCTATTCGAATTTTATCCCAGATAAATTCTTGCCGCAATTAATCCCATATTAATTTTCTCTCTCTTATAATTAATCATAGATTAATTCTGTTCGAGTCAAATGTCATCGGTGAATCTTTGGGAAGCGACCCAAGAGATCCATGGATATGTTGGCAGTAAATACGATCATCGAACTATCCGAACACGTGCATACCCGGTACCACGTTCTTACCGATTTACAAGACATGGTTGGCTTCTAGCAAATCACCATGCCTACTAAATTCTCCAGAAATATTTTCAACATGGAATATATATAATATGTATCAGGCGTAGTATAAAAGTATTACGTATTACGATCCAGTATCTGATCTCACATGCTAGGCCCAGGGCTGGAATTGTGTCTGCCTCGTACGAAGCATATATCGGATCACTAGCAACTAGTCTATGTAATCAGATAATCATGACCTAGTCATACTCTCTCGATAGCTGCATCATTTAAGAGTACTAGTTCTGTATCTTTGCGTGATCATCTCCATATGATTGAAGTGATACTTCCATCTTGACTTCACATCCAATACACTACGATTCTCAGTATACCCAAAAGAGGCATACATAGAACCTGTTAAAGCTTCGAACGACCAAAACCAAAGTATACTGATTGTCGCAAGTATTAGCGATGCAAGTCTCAGGTTAAGACCACATACACCTACTCTAATTCAGATTCCTATCGACACATAGTCATACTAATAATGGGATTCCGAGGGGTCTATCCAGAGCGAAGCTGTTCTTGGTCCAACGGCTAACAGAACCTCATATCACACTTGCATAAGTAACCTATACTTAATATATGAGAACTATACCGTTAAGCATACTTAAATAATACTACGACTAGGGATATTTAATGATTAAACCATTCATGGATTAATACTGTCTCATATCTTATTATTTCGCTACTAATCATATGAACTTTTATCATTTATATATCCAAGCAATCCAATTACAAAATGATAAAAGAGTAATTTCCTTTGTCACATAGTTAATTTGTACAAAAATACCATGTCTTTTACAAATAGTGATGCTATGGGTCATAATTGTCCAACAGAAGTCAGTTCCAAAGAAGTGGAAATTGAGGAGACTGGAGGGACCATTGTTGAGTCGATAGAAGGTGTTTCGACAGTCAGCGACCCGGTCTATAAAGTTACTGAGGCTGCCCTGGAAGAGTCCGGACCAGAGCAACCTATTGAGACTGATCCAATCACCCAACAAGTTTATTAGCTGTGAAGCTTGATGTAGTTTTTTTTTTTGTTTCAATTTTTTATAATATTGGCTTAAAGTCCATTTGTAAACACAATATTTTCTCTTGTATATAAATTCCAATTGTTGTTTGGAGGAAGATTCATATCTTTTCTGAAATTGAATTGTCCATCACTTGTTCAATTAAGAATCAAACTTAGCTTACATAAAAAGAAAACTAAAACAAAAATCAAATGGTTTAATCACCCTTTAGTGGTAGAACAACGATCTGTCGAGTGACTCATAAGCCTCCAATTATGATTATCTGTAAAACTTCTTGAGTTGAATGGCATTCCAAATGTTATGGATGAGTCGACCATTTTCTATTTGTTGGACAGTTATGGCGCATAACATCACTATTTGTACAGATCATGGTGTTGTTGTACAAATTAACTATATGACAAAGGAAATTGCTCTTTCATCATTTGTAATTAGATTACCAAGATGTATAAATGATGAAAGGTCCATATGATTAGTTCGGGATTGAGATGATATGAGACAGTATCAATCCATGAAGGTTTAATCATTAAATATCCCTAGTCATAGTATTATCGAGATTGGACATCAATAATGCAGAATAGACTAGTATTACACTTGTGCTCGCTGTGAGGGCATGACGACATAGTTCTTATATATTTGGGTATAGGATAATCATGCAAGTGTAATATGAGGTTGTGTTTACCGATGGTACGGAAACAGCTTCGCTCTGGATAGACCCCTCGAAATTCCATTGGTAGTATGAATATGTGTCTATGGAAGTCCGAATCAGGGTAGGTATATTTGGTCTTAACCTGAGACTTGCACCGTTAATACTTGCGACAATCAATATACTTTGGTTTTGGTCGTCCAGGGCTTTAACAGGTTCTGTGTATGCCTCTTCTGGGTGTATTGAGAATCGTAGTGTATTGGGTGTGATGTCGAGATGGAAGTATCACTCTAGTCATAGTGGAGATGATGATCACGTAGGATACGAAACTTGTTCTCTTATATGCTGCAGCTATCGGGATATTATGACTAGGTCATGTTTATCCGATTATAGAGACTAGTTACCAGAGATCTGATATGTGCTTCGTACGAGGCATACACATTTCCAGCCCCAAGCCTTGCACGTGACATCCGATACTGGATCGAAATACGTAATACTACATATACTACGCCTGATATAGATCGAATATTCGAGTAAGAATATTTCTGGGAGAATTGGGTAGGCATGGCGCTTTGCTAGAAGCCAACCTTGTCTTGTAAATTGGTAAAAACGTAGTACTAGGTACGTAGTGTTCGGATAGTCCGACGACCGGATTTACTGCCAACATATCCGGGGATCTCATGGGTCGCTTCCCGAAGATTCACGATGACGTATGACTCACACTTTATTAATCTGGGATTAATTAAATGAAAGAGAAAATTAATCTCGGATTAATCACAGATATTTTATCTGGGATAAAATATTAATTAAAGAGAGAGACCGATTAATTTGGAAATTAATCGATAAAATAATATATTCGATATATTATACTAAATTAGATTTCGACGCAGAATTAAGATTAGATTTTAATTTGGGCGAACGATTTAATTTAGAATTAATTCGTTTGCGACGTGAATAGTAATTTTGTTAGGCATAATTATTTAATTACGTCGCAATGGAAAATTCGTTAATTTGGAAATAGCGAACCCGAGCCCGGGAGTGTTTGCGGGCGCACTCGCATTGCGAATTCAAGTGCGGCCCACAAGTCACATCAAACGTCAAATCACTAGTCAATCGATTGATGTGATGTCTTGTCACTTTGAGTGATTTGACAACTTGTCATGAGTGATGTGAATAGTGATGAAAGTGGTTGGCTTTAATGCCTTGACTTTTTGAATGTTGTAAATGACATATTTTTTAATTGATTTTGGAAATCAATTAACCTAACACCAAAAACCACATTTTTATTCTATCTTCTTCTCCCCTACCTCTCGACTTGGGCCATCTTCTTCCTCAAAATTTCTGGTTGCCCTGAAATGAAGGAGAAGCTTAGGAAGTTTTGTGTGGTAAAATTCCGGAGTGCTAGCAAGCTTTAGGAACTTGCGAAGGTGATAGGGAACAGCACCCTGTGAGCATGGAATCACATCAAATAAAGCGTGGAGCTTGGAGATCTTTCCTTGGCCGAAAATTGGAGAGCAAAACAGTCCACTGCCGTGAACACCATGGAGGGGAGCTTGAATATTTTTTCGTTGCATCGCACAACCGATCATTGTAGTATTCCACAATTTCTTTGAGTTCGCACATGTGTTTCATTGCTTGAATTGATCATTGGGACTTAATAGAAACCCAACAATGGTATCTTGAGCCATTTTGAGCATGAAACTTAAATTAGGATAAAATTGGGTAAATTGAATTTGAGCATGTTTTGATGAAATTGATTGTTGGAATATGCTTATATTGTTAACTTTGAGTTGTGCATAATCTATTTTGTGAAAAATGGATTGGATCAATTTTCCCCTAAGGATTGGCTTGGCTGAATCTACTATGTCCCTAAATGTCATGGTATTTTTTTGTTTGTTTGATCATTGGATGACTTGAAACAATTGAGAAATGTTGATTTGTAATTCAATTGGATTGAAAACGAAATCGGACATATAAATACCCAAAATGCCGTGACATATTAGCATGTAAAATGAGTTGATTTTTGATTCAAATGTTTGGACATGTTTGATGATAATGAGCATAATTAATTGTACAAATTGGTTTTTTGGAAATGTTAATTTGGGTAATTAATTATGGCTATACACTTAGGTTAATTAAGTTATGAAATTTGGAATTTGGTAATTTAATTAATTGGGCTTATTTTGGAATTGGGCCTTAAAAGTTGTAATTGGGCTTAATGGGCTTGGTTGTACCAAGTTAGGTTTAGGCTAAATGGCTTTGTATTTGGGTTTGACCCATGTTGACCAAAAGTTCATGCCTTAAGAAATTAATTAAAAGCCCATTGGACTTTAAATTAAATTGACATTGGATGTTAATCGGGCTTAGAGACCCGTAACGATTAGGTTTAGAATCTAAGTCGTAAAGGTACATTATAAAGTGTAATATTTAATTTGGAATTAAATAAATGAATTAGTATTAAATGTAATTAAATTGGATTTAATGTTGTAGTTTAATTTAATTTAAGAATTCGTACTTTGAGTACTTATTCGAAAAATGAGTCGAACTCGAGCAAAATCAAATTGTTGTTTGAATATTGGATGGTCATTAATATTCAGATTAATTAATTGGATTAGATTGATTGATAACATGCTTGTGTGAATACATGGTTGCGATGTATGAATAATGTATATCAGATGGATATTAGATGGGTGGGGCAATTTTGGAAATTGTTGTTATAAATTTAGAATTTATTAATTGGACCTGTGTGTCCAGCCTATTACCTCCTTACTCTGTGTATTTCTCTTCTCACCTATTCCCCTCAATGTAAATGAGGTTTCTTTAGAAGTGTTATTTAATCGGGTAGAAGCAATACTTTTGCTAGCGGGAGAGAGGAAATGAAGAGATTTGTCCTAGGAACAATGTGTTTAAGTACCCATCCGCATATCATTATTATTTTATTTACGCGCCTTATTATGTGTTTAGATTACATGTTTAAGGGTGTATGATGATGAGACCTTAACAAAGATAATTAATTGGTTCCCAATTACACGCGAAAAACCCTCAAATCATATTAAGCGTTTTTCCTTCTATTGAGTGATTCTTACTCAAGATCCAAGACCGGCATTGGTTTGTTGGCCAAAGTCAAGACATCTGTCCATCGCGGATGTGTTTGAATCATGAAGGCTTTGTTCCATATCGGTGTCTTGTCCAAGTTGTGATTTGTTGGCCAAAGTCAAGATCACTTCTTGTCCATCGACATTGATTACGAAGCTTTCCAAGGTCAATGGGTTCCGCTTAACTGGGATCACTAAGTTTGTTGTGCCAATGCCAAGGCTTAGTTGATTCAGAGGAAAAAGGTTAGGCAATATATTGGATATATTGGCATATATAGGATATATGTTTCGGACTTGGATGTCCACCTACTGGATCTAGGAATTGGATGGGATCCAATTGATCTTAGAGATTTACCTAGTTAATTATCATACATTTTGTTGGCCAAACTCAAGATTGTGTGTTATTTAACGGGATCCTAGCCCACTAGGAAACAAGGTTTCCTGAGTACTCCACAGAAGGTTAGAGGCTCGCCGAAAAATAGTGGGAGACAATTATTAAATTTGCAATATTCGTTTAGTTACTTGCCATACGCGCTCATTCAAAATTTTTTCAATAAATTATTTATTAGTTGGACTAATATTTAATTGTTGTTTTAATTAAAGAGTTTGACTATATTCAAGCTATTTCATTTATAGTTGATTATATAATTGGATTATAGTAATCAATATATTTGAATTAACCATTTCAATTAATAGTTGATTTTTTATAATTGGATTATAGTAATCAATATAATTGAATTTAACCTATTAAATTATAGTTGATTATATAGTTAGACTATAGTAATCATTATAATAAATAGTACCTAAAATCGTTGTTAATAGTTGAACTATTAGAATCAAGATAATTGAAAGATTAGTGTTTAAAATATAATCCTGGGTGAAAATGTGTTTAAACGACTTTAATTTTCAAATTGGGAATAAAACATCAGGATAGTCCTGAAAATCGAGAAGTTACTTTATTTGATAAAATAACATCTTAGGCCTAAGCGCGGAGTTGGCAAATAGTAGAGCATGATCTTTGGAAGATTCATGTGATGATAACTTTAGTGCTTAATCCATTATGCTTGCCAAATAGACTTTTTAATTTCTTATTCAGAACTAAGGATTAGATCCATATAGTATGATATTGAAATTGAAGGATCTTCATAGATCTATCTTTAGATCTTAGAAGTTCTAAATTGCAATAGTAAACTCTTGGAGAGTTAATGACTATACTTAAGGAGACAAAGCCAAGTTTGCAATAAGGCAAGAAGCGCAAGACGCATCTTATTTCGACATTCTAGAAGGCCAAGGCTTGGCCAAAGGCTTCTGGGGTGTGGAAAAGGGGTAAAGGCAAAATCATTATAATCTTCTTGGAAGACAAATGACATATCCCAGAATGTCTACCTAAATTGTGGCAAATGGGATCACGGAAGCGTGACTGCCGTATGGATAAGGCAGACATGAAGGAATAGAAGACGGTGCAAGGCTCCGACTTCAAATATGATTATCATAAATATGTTCACTCCTAGTATTAAAATTGGATTTTAGATACTTAGTGAGGTACATAAATATGTACTGGTGTGCAGAATCTGCTAATAAGCAGGATACTGACTTCAGTTGAGATTTACCTACGAGTCGGAAACAGGACGATAGTCGTTGTTTTAACCATAGAGACCTAAGTTTAGGAACTACCTTTGGTGTGTGTACTTAAATTAGGAACTGTTGTAATGTACCTAGTTAGACTTGAGAGACATTATCTCTATATCAGGCTTTAACCCGTTGCGGGTATACCTTTATATTCTAGAACACTAAAGTGTTTTATTTTATAAAGATGATATTGAGATAAACACATTAGATGTGAATAACAGAATTTATATTTTGAATATAAATAAATCTCTAACATATAACATGTCAAACAAATAGCTCAAACCTGATTTAATCAGTTGAGACTTATTTGTGGCATTGTTGTCTGGTACACAATTAACAAGACTCGTATATCCACACTTTCGAAGAGTGGGTACTAGGACAAATTTGATTCTATTCAAATAATGTCTACGGATATAGTTTATTAGGCAAAGTGCATAAAACACCTTTACTTGGTAAAAGTGCAAATGCCACCGATTTGTTAGCCCTCGTTCATAGTGACGTAAGTGGGCCCATGTCTAGCTATGTTAGATGTGGATATGAATGTTTCGTGACCTTTACGGATGTGGCATCGCGTTATGGTTATGTGTTTTCCTATGAAACACAGATCAAAACTTTTGATGAATTCAAAGAGTTTCGATACGAAATAGACAAACAGATCGGCTAGAGTATTAAAACCATCACAGTTAGACCATGATGAAAATACTTAAGCAATAAGTTTCTTAACTACTTGAAAGAGTATAATATTCTTTCAGTGAGGACTCCTCCCGGAACACGTCAGTTTGACGGTGTGTCTGAACGAAGAAACCAAATTTTATTGGACAAGATAAGGTTAATCATGAGTCGCTCTGAGCTACCATTTCCTTCAATGGATACACATTAACAATGCAGAACTTATTTTGAATAAGGTTCCATAAAAATCTGTTTGACAGACTTCATATTAGATATGAACATAAAAGAAACCGGGTTTTCTAATTCCTGAACATTTGGGAATGCTTGGCATATGTTTGGATGATACCAAACTAAAACCCAAATTGGATAAGTGCCTAATTGTAGGTTATCATAGGGAAACTTAAGTATAGTACTTATACAACTCACAAGAGAACAATGTAATTGTTGCTCGCCATGCGTTTTTCCTAAGAGGAATACCTATATGCAGTGGTAAGTGGGAGGAAAGTAAAACTCGATGAAAATCAGAGTAATACTATTCCAGGCACCGATTCCTTAATGGAACACAAATAGTTCATCAAGGATGAAACTATACCAATAATCTTCGAATACACAAGAACCGCGTATGCCAGAGAGAGTCAGAAAACAACCTGGGGTATGGGTTTCCGATCTCACCTCGTAAAGATGTCAATGCTATCAAGAAACACGAACTGACTACGTATGAGGAAGTGATACAAGGTATCGACTCCCTATTATGGCAAAGTGCCATAATATCCGAAATGGATTCCATGTATACCAACTATGTTAGAAACTAGTTGATTACCGCAAGACATTGTGCCTATTGGTACTATACAAGTCTTCAAGGAAGACATACATGGAAGACAACATACCAACGTACTAAGCTAGGCTTGTAACGAAAAGGTATCTTTATCAACATTGTGTCAATTACGATGAAACCTTTTACCTGTTGCCACGGTAAATCCATTTGGATAATGCTTGCTGATGCTGCATATTTCATTTATGAAATATGGCAGTTGAATGCCAAAACCGCTTTCCTTAAGGAAACCTTTTGGAGGATGTTTATAACATCCTGACGGTTTTATCGTACCAAAACGAGCAAACAAGGTTTGCGAGTTAATTCGATCCATGGATGGATTGAAGCAAGCATTACGTTCTTGGAACAATATCGTTTTGATGTAATCATAATGGTATATGATTCAATTCAAAAACGAAAATGATTCTTGTGTATATAAGGAGGTTAGTGGGTGCGCACTGACAATGAATGTCCTAAGTAATGATGATATATAATTTCTTGGAAATGATATTCCCATAATACAATCGGTGAAAGCTTGGCTTTCATGAAAATTCTCCGAAGGATTCTTGGGAGAAACAATCTTTATTCTAGGAATAAAGATCTACTACGATATATTTAAAGTTGTTAGCACTCTTCGAGAACTCGTACATTGAAAAATTTATGCGACCTTGTGTCTCATATGCTTTGAGCATATGGAGTCACAAACAGGCCAATCCAAGTGATAGTCACTGAATTGATGTTAAAAACATCCTTGAGTATCTTAGATGAACTAAAGATGTTGTCTTAAACTATGGAGAAGGAGAACTTGAAGTGACTAAGTTCAGTGCTGCAAGTTTCCTTAAACGACTAAAAGTCGTAACAACGGTACTATAAAGTTTGAATAACGGAACAGTGAGCTGGAAATCTTCCAAGCAAGATATTGTTACCGAATAAACAGCATAAGTGGATTATTGCTGCAGCTGAGGCATCAATAGAAGCCATTTGGGTCGATAATAATCCTAATTATATTAGGAATAGTTATGTTAGACGCTGAGCTAGGCTACATCACAGGCTAAAGACTTAATGGTCTTATCAACAATCCAGATATATACTTCAACTATTCATCTGATTCGTTCGGATCATACATCATGGTGATGTGATGATCGAATAAATCGCATAAGATGATAATCATGCAAATCCGCTGACGAAAGCCTTTCTTCAGCAGAAGTTTGAGCGAACCGTACATAGTTCGGGTGTAGGACACTTGAGTGATTGGCTATAGGCCAAGTGGGAGATTGTTGGACAGTTATGGCCCATAACATCACTATTTGTACAGATCATGGTGTTGTTGTACAAATTAACTATGTGACAAAGGAAATTGCTCTTTCATCATTTGTAATTAGATTACCAAGATGTATAAATGATGAAAGGTCCATATGATTAGTTCCAGATTGAGATGATATGAGACAGTATCAATCCACGAAGGTTTAATCATTAAATATACCTAGTCGTAGTATTATCGAGATTGGACATCGATAATGCGGAATAGACTAGTATTATACTTGTGCGCGTTGTGAGGGCATAACATCATAGTTCTCATATATTTGGGTATATGATACTCATGCAAGTGTAATAGGAGGTTGTGCTTACCGATGGTACGGAAACAGCTCCGATCTGGATAAACCCCTCGGAATTCCATTGGTAGTATGACTATGTGTCTATGGAAGTCCGAATCAGGGTAGTTGTATTTGGTCTTAACCTGAGACTTGCACCGCTAATACTTGCGACAATCAATATAATTTGGTTTTGGTCGTCCAGGGCTTTAACAGGTTCTGTGTACGCCTCTTCTGGGTATATTGAGAATCGTAGTGTATTGGGTGTGATGTCTAGATGGAAGTATCACTCCAGTCATAGTGGAGATGATGATAACATATGATACATAACTTGTTCTCTTATATGCTGCAGCTATCGGGATATTATGACTAGGTCATGTTTATCTGATTATAGAGACTAGTTACTAGAGATATGATATGTGCTTCATACGGGGTAGACACATTTCAAGCCTCAGGCCTTGCATGTGACATCCGATACTGGATCGAAATACGCAATACTACGTATACTACGCCTGATATAGATCGCATATTTCAGTAAGAATATTTCTGGAGAATTGGGTAGGCATGATGCTTTGCTAAAAGCCAACCTTGTCTTGTAAATCGGTAAAAACGTAGTACTAGGTACGTACATGTTCGGATAGTCCGACGACCGGATTTACTGCCAATATATCCGGGGATCTCATGGGTCATTTCCCGAAGATTCACCGATGACGTACACTTGCACTTTATTAATCTGGGATTAATTAGATGAGAGAGAAAATTAATCTCGGATTAATTACAGAGATATTTTATCTGGGATAAAATATTAATTAAAGAGAGAGAACTATTAATTTGTAAATTAATCGATAAAATAATATATTCGATATATTATACAAAATTAGATTTCGACGCGGAATTAAAATTAGATTTTAATTCGGGCGAACGAGTTAACTTAGAATTAATTCGTTTGCGACATGAATAGTAATTTTGCTAAGCATAATTATTTAATCACGTCGCAACGGGAAATTCGTTAATTTTGAATTAGCGAACCCGAGCCCGGAAGTGTTTGCAGGCGCACTCGCATTGCGAATTCAAGTGCAGCCCATAAGTCACATCAAGCGTCAAATCACTAGTCAATAGATTGATGTGATGTCTAGTCACTTTCAGTGATTTGATAACTTGTCATGAGTGATGTGAATAGTGATGGAAGTGGTTGGCTTTAATGCCTTGACTTTTTGAAAGTTGTAAATGATATATGTTTTAATTGATTTTGGAAATCAATTAACCTAACACCAAAAACCACATTTTCTTCTCTCTTTCTTCTCCCCTACCTCTCCGCCTTGGGCCATCTTCTTCCTCAAAATTTCTGGTTTTGCCGTGAAATGAAGGAGAAGCTTAGGAAGTTTTGTGGCAACTTTTCTGGAGTGCTAGCACGCTTTAGGAGTCTTGCGAAGGTGATAGGGAACCGCACCCGTGAGCATGAAATCACATCAAATAAAGGTTGGAGCTTGGAGATATTTCCATGGCCGAAAATTGGAGAGCAAAAACAGTCCACTGCCGTGAACACCATGAATGGGTGCTTGAAGATTTTTGTTCATCGCATCACACAACCGATCATTGTAAGTATTCCGTAACTTCTTTGAGTATTCACACATGTGTTTCATTGCTTGAATTGATCATTGGGACTTAATAGAGACCCAACACTATTTTTAGTTTGTAGGCTCCGTGACCTACAACTTTCGTGATGATGTATGGACCTTCCCATGTAGGGCCGAGTTTCCCATCCTTAACTTCCTTATTATTTTGAAAGACTTTCCGTATAACCCAATCTCTTTCTTTGAAAGTCTTACTTCTCATGTTTTTATTAAAGTGTTTGGACATCCTCTGTCGGTAGGCTGCAAGTCGTATGGATGCGTTCTCTCTAAGTTCGTCAATGGTGTCGAGACTGTTGGTCAAACATTGCCTGTTCGTAGTCTCATCAACCCACTGGTATCGTGGTGAAGGCACATTATAGTCGGTTGGAATGACCGTCTCGGTGCCAAAGGTTAAAGAGAATGGAGTTTCGCCAGTAGATGATCTTACACTCGTCCGGTACGACCACAAGACTCTTGGGAGTTCGTCCGCCCATGCCGCTTTTTCTCTCTCGAGTCTCTTTTTCAAAGTATTCATTATGGTTTTATTGGAAGACTCGACTTAAATGTTGGCTTGTGGGTAGCGCGGGGTGGAGAAATTTAGTTTGATTCCCTAATTTCTGGAAGCGATGATTGATGAATTGGGATCCATTATCACTAACGATCTCCATGGGTAGACTGAAACGACAAATGATGTTCTTCCAAATAAAGCTATGCACTTCCATATCCCTTACCCTCGCGAAGGCCTCTGCTTTGATCTATTTGGAGTAGTAATTCATCAATACTAGCATGTAGACTCTTTGTCCCGATGCGACTGGTATTTTCCCAACGATGTCCATTCCCCATTTCATGAATGGACAAGGTGATAAAGAAGGGCTGAGCTTCTCTGGTTGGAGATGAGAGACTGGGGCGATCCTTCGGTATTTCTCACATTTACGACCGTAGTCTACTGCGTTGACTCGTATCATTGGCCAATAATACCTAGCCGTGTGGGCTCGACTCGCAAGACTCCTTCCTCCTGAGTGATTTTCGCATTCCCATTCGTGCAATTCAGCTAACACGTATTTCGCTTCTTCAGAAATGAGGCACTTGAGGTAGGGTCCGGAGAGGGATCTTTTTAGGAGTTGATTTTCATAAAAAGGGAACCGAGCAGCTTATCGCTAGATATTTCGAGCGACCACCTTATCTGTCGATAATGTACCTTCTTCCAAGTACTTGATTAAAGGCGTCATCCACGAGTCGACTTGTTCGATGGAAGCGACAGTCCCATCTTCTACTTTAGCAATGGCTGGCCAGTATAGATATGCTACCAGTATGGCCCGAATATTACCTTCTTGTAGGGTGGACCCGAGGGTAGCCAGGGAATCCGCATGAGTGTTCTCGGTTCTGGAAATTTGTGAGATTGCAAATGATTCTAATGAGGACTGGATTTATTTTACCTTCGACAAGTAGGCTGCCATTTGGGCTCCGCGAGCTTGATAAGATCCTTGGAGTTGGTTGACCACTAATTGAGAGTCTGATGTTGCCTCAACCTTCTTCGCTCCTAATTCCTTAAGTAGCGTTAAACCAGCTATCAAGACTTCGTACTCGACCTCATTATTAGTAGTCTTGAAGTCGCATTTAATCGCTTACTGTATGATGTCGCCTGTGGGAGTAATGATCACAATACCTAGTTCAGAACCACATCTGCTAGATGATCCATCTCCGCAGGTTTCCATACATCAGTTGTCAGGATACAATGCACCTCTTTTTCCACATCGGCTTGTAGATTGAGGCTAAAGTCTGCTATGAATTCTGCGAGAGCTTGGGACTTGATGACGGTTAGCGGCTGATAGGTGATGTCGTACTCTCCAAGTTTGACAGCCCATTTGGTCAGTCTGTCAGAGAGTTTGGGTTTGTGAAGAATGTTCCTCACTGTGTAAGTGGTGTAAATGGTGATAGGATGGCCCTGAAAGTAGGGACGTAGCTTTCATGCCGCCGTTACTAGGGCAAGAACCAGTTTCTCCATTTGAGTATACCTAGTCTCTGGATCGAGCAGAGCTTTACTCACATAGTAGACTGAGAGTTGTTGCCCTCCTACTTCCCTAATCAAAACAGCGTTGACCGCCTGCGCCGAAACATCAAGGTAGAGGAATAACCTTTCCTCGTCAACTAGTTTAGACAGGAGTGAAGGTGTGGTCAAGTATTCTTTAAGTCTTTTAAGGCCTCTTCGTAGGCTGGGGTCCATTCTAATTTCTTTACCTTCCCAAGGGTGGAGAAAAATAAGAAACTCTTGTCTGTAGACTTGGAGATGAACCTGTTAAGAGCGGCGATCCTCCCCACCAGTCGCATGACTTCTTTGGGGTTTTTTGGGGATGCAATGTCGAGGATGGATTTTATCTGTTTCGGGTTGGCTTCTATACCACATCGAGTGACCAGGTACCCAAGAAATTTCCCCGAGGCTACCCCAAAGGTACACTTGGTGGGGTTCAGCTTCATCCCATACTTCCTCATCACATCGAACGCCTCCTCCAGGTGGGCCAAGTGTTGCTTGGCTTGCAGTTATTTTACCAACATGTCGTTAATGTAGACTTCCATGGTTTTCCCAATTTGATGGGAAAACATCTTGTTGACGAGGCGTTGGTTGGTAGCTCCAGCATTCTTAAGTCCGAATGACATCACTTTACAACAGTAGATTCCCCTATTTGTGACGAAGGCCATTTTTCCTGGTCGTCAAGATGCATGAAGATTTTATTGTAGCCTGAATATGCGTCCATGGAACTCAGCAGTTCGTGTCCAACTGTAGCATCGACCATTGAGTCGATATGGGGGAGGGGGAAAGAATCCTTCGGACTCTCTTTGTTCAAGTTCGTGAAATCGATGCAGACTCACCATTTCCCATTCTTCTTCCGTACTACCACGACGTTAGTGAGCCATTCCGGGTATTGGACCTCTCAAATGACCCCATTTACCAACAACTTTTGGACTTCTTCGTCAATGGCTTTGTTCCTCTCTGGGGAAAACTTCCTCATCTTCTGCTTGATAGGTGGGTATTCTGGATCCACATGTAGCTCGTGGGTCATCATCTTTGGGTCTATTCCTGTCATATCTTTATGCGACCAAGAGAAACAGTCGTGTCACTTCTTGAAGAAATCAACCAATTCGGCGCGTAGCACGGGATCGAGGTCAGCTCCAACTTGGGTTTTATGGTATGGGTAGAGTGGATGAATTTGAACCTCATCGAGCTCCTCCACTTTTGGTTTGTCAGTATAGACTAGACAAGATCCCTCATGTAATTACTATGCTGACTGGGATTTTTCCTTCAGGGTTGTTTAGTGGCAACCTCTGGAAGTAAGTTGGTCTCCTTTGATTTCCTGGACACCCCATTTAGTAGGAAATTTTAGCACTTGGTGATACGTTGACTAGACAGCCCTCATATCATGAATCCACGGTCACCCCATTATCAGGTTGTAGGCTGAAGGGCAGTCCAGGACCAGAAATATGGTTAATTTGTTGACCCCGCCTACGTATACTGGAAGAAAAATTCCCCCATAGTGAATTTTTATTCCCCGCTGAAGCTTATCAAAGCCATCGAATGGTGATTTACCTTCTCCAACCCACCTCCCATGTCAGTAAGGGCGGTTAGGAAGATGATGTTGGCTGATGACCCTATGTCTACTAGCACTCTTTTGATCATAAAGTTGGCCACTTGCAAGGATATCACCAATGCGTCATGGTGGGGATTCTTATGATTGGACGTTTCGTCGTCCCTGAAATCAATTGGCAAATCGGTGTAGTCTCATGCCATCATCACCGAGGAATGTAAGGCGACAGTCGTTACCATCATAGTATGTCACTTCACCACAGAATAGGAGATCCCACTTACTTTTGATCCCCCTGAGATGAAATTGACACTATTATTTATCGGTGGGGGCGATAGTGGCCCATCTTTTTGCTCTCACATGTTGTCTCTCCTAGCAATCATTGCTATCCCTTCTCCGTGAGTAGGTCTCTAGGTGCCACTTGTTTAGTAGCTCCAGAACTTCCAATCTTAGTGCAATGCAATCGGTTGTCGTGTGGCCGTAGTCTCGGTAGAATTCGTACCACTTACTAGTGTCTTTCCTCATGGAACCTTCCTTGGAGCGTGGAGGCCACTTTACTTCACTCCATATTTTCCTGAGGACCGAAACAAGTTCACTCGGTGATATAGTGAAGTTGTAGTCTGGGAGTCTGAGGGCGCCATAAGGGGCTTTCTCTCTTTTGTCGAACGAGGATGATCTATGATTGGGACCCCTGTCGAGAGAACGAATATCCCCACCATGATAATATCTTCGGTCAGGATGACCTCTCCTGCCAAATTCTTTTGTCATCTGGATCGATATATTGTCTTCTCTTGTAGTCTGGATGAGCTCTCCCAAATGCAAAAAATCTCAATTTTTCTCCCAACTTCTACACTCTTCTCCAACTCTCAAAATATCATACAACCCCCCATATATAAAGAGTTAACTATTCACTAATCACTATTTTCGAAACAAAAATGAAGGAAAGTAACGTGAGAGGAAAGATAGAAGAAGAAGAAAGAAAAGAAGAAGAAGAAGAAATAAAAGAAGAAGGAGGAAGAAACGAAGAAAAAGAAGGATAAAGAAGTAAGAAACAAAGAATAGAAGAGTTTGGCAACCATTGAGACTTGGGAAATCAAGAGGAAGAGGTGAGAAACCCATAACCCAAAATTTACTTAAATGATAAGTTTGATGATTTGATGCTTGTGTTGTGTTGTGTTGTGAACATTGATCTAATGATGATTGTATGATTTTTATTTTGAAACAATGGAAATATTGATAAACCCTAATTTTTTAAGTTTGGGTATGACTTGGTGAAGTGCATATAAAGGATTAAAAATTGATTATTGATGTAATGGAAGATTGATGTATGTAAATGGAGTGTAAGATGATGTATTGTATATTGGTTTTTAGTATGGAAGCATTGATATGGAGTGGATTTGGATGTTTTGAGCTTTGGATGAACTTGGAGAAGGAAATCAGAATCCTGAACCCAGGTCGCGTCACAACGCCGAAGAACTTTGCGTCATGATGCAAGAGGAAAATGATGACACGATTCTGGGCGTTGCGAGTTGCGACGCGCAAGGGTTTGCGTTGTGACGCGAGACACATAATTTCCCTAAAATCAGTTTTAAACCCCCAGTTCCACCCTAGCTCGTTAGAGACCACCCTTGGGGTCTCATATCAATTCATATACATATCTTACATCAAAATAAGATTGTGACAAGCCTCATAGGTAAAACCTATAACGTATCGTTAAGCTTAGTTAGGTATCGAGGTTTATTTTACTATATATAAATATATACTAATCAAGTTCCTGATCCTAGATTATCCTCAGGAATCGCAACTTTTTTCGGTAATGGATCCAGTACCAGCCAGATTCCAAAACATTGAGTGGACACTCTCTTTTTTACTTGTTTTTCATTTCATATTTTCTTATCAGACTTACTTTTTCTGCAAATAGGGCGTTAGCCAAGTTGTTTTCATATCATTTACGATTTAGCATGTTTTGGAGAAATATTTTAGAAAAGAGATGTTTTTAGTATAATTTTATGTATTTTGGGGCATGAGGGAAAAACTCACCCCAGTATGTAACTAGATACAATGGGAATTGACGGATACATATGACATGTGCACATGTAGAGGACTGAGGGGATGGCGATACGTAACGCCCTCAGATCCTAGAGCATGGCTAGTGGGCGGCGATACGTAACTCCCATAGACCCTAATTTTAGAGCTTGGGTGGTAGCATAAATCCGCACCCATAGTTCTAGTTTGTGGCTTGGGGGACGGCGATACGTAACACCCCCATACGTCAAGTTTTTCCGATAGAGACACAGATTTCAGAAAAGTTTCCAATTTTCAGTTACATTTTTCAAAAGAGCTTTTACAAAAGAAAGTTTCCAGAAACATCAATTTTATAAGAGATTTTTAGAAAGAAGCTCAGAGTTTTAAAACAGAAAATACTTTTCTTATAAAGCTATTTTATGAGCTTACGATTTTGAAAGCAAATGTTTTTATAACAGTTTTCAATTTTCGTCCACTCACTTAGATCGTACGGTGATCTAACCCCCCACTCTCAGTTTGTTTGCGGGTATTCCAGTAGGACGAGCTCAAGAGAACAGATACTGATGCAGTCATTAGTGGGTCTGAGTCCACCAGTCGAGTCAGAAATAAAGTAAGCGTCCAGTTTGAGTCAAGTAAAAGTCTTGTATTAGTATTTGAGATATGTGTCTTTATGTATAAAGTTATTAAAGTTAAGTTGTATGCCAAGTTTTAAGATTGGGACACGGTCCCACAAATATATATATGATATATATATTTACTTAAAGTAAAGAGAGTATAGTTGTATGGTAGATCAGAGTCAGAGGCTTATGGGGTTAGTGTGGTCTATCCCTTTTCGGTG
Source organism: Zanthoxylum bungeanum (assembly GCA_019454045.1). Classification (NCBI taxonomy): domain Eukaryota; kingdom Viridiplantae; phylum Streptophyta; class Magnoliopsida; order Sapindales; family Rutaceae; genus Zanthoxylum; species Zanthoxylum bungeanum. Next base: position 973 of record SKCR01053014.1, on the reverse strand, counting down.
ACATATCCCAGATCAGGGATATTAATTAAACGTTCCTGGAGGATGGCCAATTGGTTAGCTAGAAGATCTGAAGGCTAGCTAGATCATAGTGAAAACATAATGAATTAGAGCGATCTGATATATTATACAAGTTTTTGGTAAAAATGGATTTTTCGTGTATTGATCGTAATGATGGGTTTGAGTCATATGTGATGATAAGATAATTTTTAGATAAATCTGGGTAAGTTCGAAAGGTTCGGGACTTTTCCGTACTGTTTACGAAAACGTTTTTCGGAAGATTTCCAAAAAATACGTAAATCGAGAATTTGGGTGAACTAGTGGCTTGTAATAGCTTGTAATGGTGTTTTAAGATTTTTGAAACTGAAAGTATTGAAATCAGATTTATTTTGGTTGTTCCGCGAAAATCCGGGATTTTATCGTAGTTAAGTCGAAGATACCATAAATCACGATTCTGATAGTATTTTGCCATTTGTTTTGACCGATGTGACCATGACCTGAAGTGCTCGCGAAGCCAGGTAAGTAACCCATGTGATGAGAACTTAAATTAGTGATTTCGTGTTTGATATGTGTGTATATATATATATATATGATTGACATGTTAGGTTAAAATATGATAGTTAAGGTATATTCTTGAGAAGAAATTCGAGATTACGTATGGTTAAGATAATTGACTACTACATGTATGAATTGTTTTTATTGATATGATATGATGTGAGACATGAAATGAACTTAATGTTTATGTGTATGTATCGATGTATGAAAGTGTATGAATTGGTACTAATATGTATTCGTGTATGTAAATGTATGTGTATGTATAAGCATGTGCATTAGTATATGAACGCATATTTGTATATATATGACATGATTGGATACATATATGAATGGTGAATGTTGATTGATAAGTAAAGAATATGAGGATTATAAAGGTCATGGTATCAGAATTCGAAGTATTAATTATATTCATATATTTGAT
>SKCR01053013.1:0-46862 GCA_019454045.1 Zanthoxylum bungeanum | reverse complement strand
TACAATACTAATACTTATCTCAATGTGGGACCACCTAGTGTCCAGTATTACTACATGACTATTCTAAGGTCGATGTCATTCTTAGCATATTTATACATCAATCTAATATGCATAATGACAATATCATTAATAAGATATGAGATGAAAATATAGTTATTTTATTAATAAATAATAAAATATACAATACATTATTCGGATTGGCACTCCAAGCACCAACTCCAATACTAACAACAATCAAACTACAACACAGTCAAGCAAGTTCGGCGACGCTTGATGAACCAAGTAAGTAAAAATACAATCTGATTTTGATAAACTTGTCACTGTCACACACTGCACAAGCCTACCAAAGTTAGGGTGGCAACTGTAGACATTGTATTTTTATGCATTAGCCCAATGTTAAGTCTCTTACAGGGACGCCCTCTGAAAATTGAGAAATTGGAATGATGAATGCCATGAAGGAAAGGAACTCGAGAGAACATAGCTAAAAGCCAGCAGAACATCACTCATGTTCGACCTACATTCTCCCTAAACCATAACATCTGACTGGACATGACCTAAGAACCCTACATCTGACAAGACATGACACAGCTGTCAGTGAACAAGCAAATTGCCAGTTACTCAAGTTGAGGGATTTGATTGTGTCTGGCCACACTTATAATTCAAATCTAATATCTGACCGGACATATATCGAGTTGTCAATATACATACAAATTCCCAAAATCTGGAGTCATAGACTGATAAAATTTTGGTCGGACGTATATTTCAAATTATAAATCCGGACAGACATACATCAAGCGTGTGTAACTGCAGTAATCCAATAACGTCAAACAAAGAAGAGAGAAAAAATGGATTATGGTCCTACATTTTCTTTCTCAGACCCTTCCTTTACACTATAAAAAAGGCTATCATCTTCATATGGAGGAGGCTGGAGAGGTTGGTTTGTGAATCAAACTGAGAAAAACCTAAAATTCTAAAAACAATAAGAGTGAAATAGAGCCATAAAGCCTTGGAGTTTCACACCCTCTAGTACAAATCTAGCAACAACTTAGCATTCAGAAATGTCATTCAGAGCCACCAAACAACATATAGGTATGACATGAGGACACCCTCTTTTATATTTCTATATATTTGAGATTCTGTTGTGACACAGTATCTCATGCCGGATGTACATCAAGTTTGATCGGACATGCACACACCTCAGGCCGCATGTATGCATGTCAGAGCGTCTTTACTATTTTCTCTAGTTAATCGCATGTTTAGTTATTTTTTATGTTGCACTTGTTACCACTAATCTATGCATGTTTATTTTTTTCAGTTTAGATAATTATGCCACATGGATTTTGTTCATTTTTCTTATTAATATTAATATGCATGCTATATACTGTTTACTGTGTGATTTAGGAATGATGTCCGGCCAGACTTGTCCTATGTCCGACTGGACATTAATGATATATGGTCGTATGATCCCATGGTATATAGGATTGAAACCCGAACATAAGTTCCATAGCCGATTCTGAATGGAAGATAGTATGGTTCGCACTCGGGATACAACTCCATATACTGGTGGAAGATGGCCATTCTGTTACTATTATATTCAGAATGCATGATTATTGCATCTGTTATTGTATACGTATGTTTCTGCGTTTGTGTAATACACAACGTATCCGATTAGACTCCCAGTAAGTCCGGCTGGACATGAAGACTGGATGATACATCCGGCTGAATTTAGGCTATATCCGGCCATACATGCTTTAACCTATTTTAACTTATTTAATTCTTGTTGTAATATTTTATTTCTGCATATAAACTATATTTATATATGTACCATTTTTCATGTTCGCGTAACCAACCTCTCTAGAGTTCCTTGGTTCTCACTCTTTGTATTATTCTTTCTTTTTCTTAGCCGTGCATGACTACTGCCCTTCGCTATGATGTGTGATTTATAAATTTTATTGTATGTGGCTTCATTGATACCTCATTTGAGCATAAATATAATACTGGCTTCAATAAGGGACCATTTCGAACCCAAATGGGTTTAAGATCAGACCTTGCGGGGGGTGTAGTAAAGCGTTAAATAATTCCCGGTGTCTCATATCGGATTGCAACTCCCTTATTCTCTGGTTAGTCTCCCCCCACAGGACTATCTGTACTCTCCACGGGCTGCTAGCCCAACAGTGTACTGGTCGTCGATGTCATAAATATAGCGCTAAATCCCACCTCGCTCATACACATACACATCATATCATTATGTTAACATCCAATGGCTAAGATTAAGTGGCTTTTAATTCGACATTGCTTAGTTAAATCAACATCTTAGCATGAGAGCACTTATTAAACCCCAAGAGCGCCTCATACATAAAGAGACAATAAGATCAACACAACAAAAATAGCTAGAACTTTGGTTTATTAGTGTGCAGCTCTAGCTCTAAGAGCAAACCATAATTTTGGTGGATCCTCGAATCCATTTTGACTAGAGGAACCCTGAGTTTAAAAGGTTTTAGGTACTTGCCTAGGCTAGTTCCAAAGACAAGATACTAGTGCACCTAAGGCATTGACCTTGTCATTGCCGTTTGGCTTTGGTGTGTGCACCTTTAGAGGCTACACACTTGGGTGGCTAATTTTGGAATATTGAAGAGCTTGCTAAGTTTGTGGATAGCTCGTAGATTGGAGGGTGGACTGGAGGAGTCTTCGGTTATTGTAAGTACTATTCTCTCCATTTTTATTTTAAGTTTATATGATATATATCATGTTTAGATGTATGTTCATGTGCATGTTTATGAGTTTTATGCAATGAAAATCTTAGAAACATGTATAGGTCTGTAAAATAATCAAAACAAAAGGATCTTGGGGTTATGGATGGCAGCCAAAAATTTAAATTCCGCTGCACATACTTGGTCGCTGTACAACACGTACTCACCTCGACATTTTATGACGGAAACCACTATATGATTGAATTCATAGGAAACCTCATGTAATTAAGCAAACTCCAAAAACTGCGAATCACGATTTTATAAGAAACAAACCCTTCGAAGATCAAGTCAGACCCCAAGAATCTTTTTTTATGAAAACTCTTTTTATTTCTTTTTAGAACCTTGAACTCGTTTTGTTAGGAAACAAAACCTCTTCAAGTTCAAGTCAAACCTCTAGAGAACCTACCTATAACAATCCTTTCATATTCCTGAAGCAATCTTGCTAGCTATTAGAGATGCCACAAAGATCATCAATCTTTAATAATTCTTGATATTGGTTCTGTCAAGAATCATGAGAGAATCTAAGCTCTCACACACACATTGGTATTAAACACCAATGACTATTTTTTATTCGAAATTCTTTATCAAAATTACAAGCTAAAAGCACATTTAAATAGGTTATTGTAAGATCATGAGTTAACTTAAACAAAGAAAACTACTTAAAATAATTACTTTTTTTAAACGTTGGACCACCCGACCCGAGCTTAAGTAGAGCAGGTATAACCTCCGGCTGTCTCAGACTCTTACAAGAATTTCACCATCTGGATTCGAACTCATGACCTGACAATGAAGTTCTAAGCCATTTACCATCAAACCGCACCCTTTGGGGGCTACTTAAACTAAAATTCGTAAAAAAATAAATCCTAATTGAACTGAAAAAAATAAATCCTAAGCTAAATAAAACTTAAATTTCGTGAATGAGATATTAAAATAACATTAGATTTCATCTCATCAATTAAACATAACATAAAATTAAAAACATATAACTTAAAGCTATAGGTGTTGGGTTCTCTAAGAACATGCCAAGGATCTAATAAGCATAAAAGATGTGTGAATACGCAAAGAAGTAGCGAAAATACTTACATTGAACGGATTGGATGTAGGTGGAAAGTTCAAAACTTTTGCTCATTTGAAGTGCTCCAAGCTCCTCTTTTGATTTGTATGTTGAGCTCCAAGCTTGATGTTTGATTCCAAACTCAATGGGAAAGGTTTCCCTATCACCTTTGAATGACCCTTTTTTATGCTAGCACTTGAAAATTTTGCAACAAAACTTCATTTGTGTCTTTGTAACTCTCGGCAATGGAGAACCAAGAGAGGAAGAGTGGTTTCGATTCTTGCAAGGGAAAATGAGAAAGTGAAAAGTGTTAAGTGAAATGATTTCCAAAAAATCAAAACATATACCAAATCCAAGATTTGGTAAAAGTCTTTTACCTTTTCAAAATGGAGTGTTTTACAAGCCATCACCAAAATACCAAATTCCATCACCATAAAGGTAAGTAAAGTGACAAGTGATGTGACTTGTAGTGGGCCCCACTTGATTCCAAATCCGAGTGGGCCCGCAAACACATTTCGGGCTCGTGTTCGTTAATTCCGAATTAACGAATTTTCCGGTGTGACTTAATTAAATCAAATTTAATTAAATAATTATGCCTAGCAAAATTACTATTAAAGTCGCTCGCGAATTAATTCTAAATTAATTCGTTCGCCCAAATTAAAATCCAATTTTAATTCTGTTATGAAATCTAATTTCATTTAATATATCGAATATATTATTTAATCGATTAATTCCAAATTAATCGTTCTCTCTCTATTAATTGAATTTTATCCCAGATAAATTATCGCCGTAATTAATCCCAGATTAATTTTCTCTCTCTAATAATTAATCCCAGATCAATTCAGTTCGAGTCTTACGTCATCGGTGAATCTTCGGGAAGCGACCCATGAGATCATTGGATATGTTGGTGTTGGACAATTATAACCCATAGCATCACTATTTGTACAGATCATGGTGTTGTTGTACAAATTAACTATGTGACAAAGGAAATTGCCCTTTTATCATTTGTAATTAGATTACCAAGATGTATAAATGATAAAAGATCCATATGATTAGTTCCAGATTGAGATGATATGAGACAATATCAATCCACGAAGGTTTAATCATTAAATATCCCTAGTCGTAGTATTATCGAGATTGGACATCGATAATGCGGAATAGACTAGTATTACACTTGTGCGCATTATGGGAGCATAACGACATAGTTCTCATATATTTGGGTATATGATACTCATGCAAGTGTAATAGGAGGTTGTGTTTACCGATGGTATGGAAACAGCTTCTCTCTGGATAGACCCCTCAGAATTCCATTGGTAGTATGACTATGTGTCTATGGAAGTCCGAATCAGGGTAGGTGTATTTGGTCTTAACCTGAGACTTGCACCGCTAATACTTGCGACAATCAATATACTTTGGTTTTGGTCGTCCAGGGCTTTAACAGGTTCTGTGTACGCCTCTTTTGGGTATATTGAGAATCGTAGTGTATTGGGTGTGATGTCGAGATGGAAGTATCACTCCAATCATAGTGGAGATGATGATCACGTAGGATACGGAACTGGTGCTCTTTTGTACTGCAGTCATCGGGATAATATGACTAGGTCATGATTATCCGATTATGAAGACTAGTTACCAGAGATCCGATATGTGCTTCGTACGGGGCAGACACAATTCCAGCCCCAGGCCTAGCACGTGACATCCGATACTGGATCGTAATACGTAATACTACGTATACTACGCCTGATATAGATCACATATTCCTTTAAGAATATTTCTGGAGAATTGGGTAGGCACGGTACTTTGCTAGGAGCTAACCATGTCTTGTAAATCGATAAAAACGTAGTACAAGGTACGTACGTGTTCGGATAGTCTGACGACCGGATTTACTGCCAACATATCCGGGGATATCATGGGTCGCTTCCCGAAGATTCACTGATAACGTATGACTCGCACTTTATTAATCTGTGATTAATTATAGGAGAAAGAAAATTAATCTGAGATTAATTACGGAGATATTTTATTTGGGATAAAATATTAATTAAAGAGAGAGAACGATTAATTTGGAATTAATCAATAAAATAATATATTTGATATATTATACGAAATTGGATTTCGACGCGGAATTAAAATTAGATTTTAATTCGGGCGAACGAGTTAATTTATAATTAATTCGTTAGCGAAGTGAATAGTAATTTTACTTGGCATTATTATTTAATTAAATTTGATTTAATTACGTCGTAACGGAAAATTCGTTGATTCGGAATTAGCGAACCCGAGCCCGGGAGTGTTTGCGGGCCTATTCGCATTTCGAATTCAAGTGCGGCCCACAAGTCACATCTAGCGTCAAATCACTAGTCAATCAAGTGATGGAAGTCACATCACTTTGAGTGAAGTGATGCTTGTCATCATTGATTGATATGAATAGTGACATAAGTGGTTGAAGGCATTTATTACCATTTTGGCTCCAAATTTTGTTGACTTTTTGAAAGGCTTTTACAAAATTTTGGTATATGTTTTATTTGATTTTAGAAATCAAATCAACCAACACACACAACTCATCTCTCTCACTCTCTCCCTTGGTCGAATGGCCATCACTTTTTCTCTCCCATTTGGCTTGGCCGAATGGATCATAAACAAGAAAAAAATTTGTGGCAATTTTTCAAGAGTGCTAGCACACATTAGGAGTCATATGATGGTGATAGGGAAACCCACCCATGGGCATGGAATCCTTACCCAAAGCTTGGAGCTTGAAGATTCAAAATGGAGCACAAAATGGAGAAAAAACCGTGAGCTTCAAGAGAGCAAAAGATTTTGTTGTTCCTCGCATCGCAAAAGCCGATCTTTGTAAGTATGATTCCGCCATACTTCTTTTGAGTATTCACACATGTTTCTATGCTTAAATTTATCTTGGGACTAATCTAGAAACCCAATAGTTAGTAGTAAATCCGGTCATCGGACTATCCGAACACGTGCGTACCCGGTACCACGTTCTTACCGATTTACAAGACATGGTTGGCTTCTAGCAAAGCGCTGTGCCTACCCAATTCTCCAGAAATATTCTTTAAGGAATATATAATCTATAACAGGCGTAGTATACGTAGTATTGCGTATTGCGATCCAGTATCTGATGTCACATGCAAGGCCTGAGGCTGGAATAGTGTCTGCCCCGTATGAAGCATATATCGGATCACAAGCAACTAGTCTCTATAATCGGATAATCATGACCTTGTCATATTATTCTGATAGTTGCAACATAATAGAGAACCAGTTATGTATCCCTACGTGATCATCATCTTCATATGACTAAGAGATACTTCCGTCTTGACATCACACCCAATACACTACGATTCTCAATAAACCCAAAAGAGGCGTACACAGAACCTGTTAAAGTCCCGGACGACCAAAACCAAAGCGTATTGATTGTCGCAAGTATTAGCGATGCAATTCTCAGGTTAAGACCAAATACACCTACCTTGATGCGAATTCCCATAGACACATAGTCATACTACCAATGGGATTCTGCGGGGGTCTATCCATAGCGAAGTTGTTTCCGTACCATCGGTAAACACAACCTCCTATTACACTTGCATAAGTATCAAATACTTAAATGTATGAGAACTATGTCGTTATGCTCCCACAACGCGCACAAGTGCAATACTAGTCTATTCCGCATTATCGATGTCCAATCTCGATAATACTACGACTAGGGATATTTAATGATTAAACCTTTGTGGATTGATATCGTCTCATATCTTATTAATCTGGAACTAACCATAATGACTTTTATCATTTATATATATACAAGTAATCTAATTACAAAATGATAAAATAGCAATTTCCATTGTCACATAGTTAATTTGTACAAAAACCATAATGTCTTTTACAAATAGTGACGCTATGGGTCATAATTGTCCAACTATAGGGATTTATTGTGATCGAATTTTGACTATGAAGAATTTCAAATCTTTTTTTGAATTAAACTATAAAATTATAGATCTTTGAGTTTTCTTTCTAATGCAACTTGAATCACGCAAATCGGACATCGTATGAGAATGTTATAGTCAAAATATGAAGACTGTACAAATCCCACTGTCATTGCCTAATGGTCTTCTATTGAAATTCTTTGATGGAATTTGACCAAGAACCTATTTCTTAATGTATCTTGAGTATTTTAGACTTTTTGGAACTTTGAAACTATATATCTTGGACTTGGATAATACCAATTTTTGTACCTTAGATCACATCATTTTGCTTGTCTCCATACTTTTTTTATTATCTCATAATTATTTGAGCTGAGGGTATGAGATTTCCGGATAAATAAATAGGATCCCAATGGGACTTGAATCTCTAGTAACAAAATATTTTATCAAAAAAACTAAATTCATTTAAAATATATTAATAAACTTAGTCAATATTATCGACATTACAAATAAGATACTTAGTTCCATAAATACTTAATGAAAACATAAAAATTACTCAAATTCTTTTCCAAAATAGTGGCTAATTTCAAATCTTTTTAGAGGTGGCGATTGATTTTCTGTCGAATCCTAAACGGATATATTTTAGAAGAGAATTTGAGAAATTTTTATGTTTTCAAATTTGATCCCTACCATTAGGATACTAAAAATTAGGATGCTTTTTATTTACATTCATGCTTATTGTAATTAAAATTTAGATTTCAAAACAAAAAATAGGGATATGGATTGGATGAGATTGCACATAATACTCATCTCATCTCTTATAAGAAAATGATATTAAACTATCTCATACCCAATTTCATTGTTAAGCTTTCGAACTTTCATCCATGATCTTCAACTCTATACATGGCAAAAAAATCCGGGCCCGGCCCGGGGTGAAAAAAGCCCGGGTCGGGCCTCAAAATGAGGGCCCGGGCCTGGCTCCACCAAAAAAGTACGGGCCCGGCCAGTGCTTAAAATAAATAATTAAATTTTTTATTTATAATATATATATATATAATAATTTTTTATAATAAAAAATCGGGCACGGGCCAAGCCCCGCCCGGGCTTTTCCCGAGCTCGGGTCTATTTTTTTTGTGTCGGGCTCGGGCCGAGCTTATCAAAGCACGGCCCAAGCTCGGCCCGTTGCCATCCCTATTCAACCCTAATGAAGAGGGTCTCCAAAGGTTTTTATAAGTGTGGCAAAATATCGGGCTGAGCCCGTGCTTTGCCATGCCCAGCCCGGCACGAAATCTATTGAACTGGTATAGGCCTAATAAAAATAATTTTTTTAGAATTTTTTTAAAAATATATTTTTTTTATTGAATTTTTTAATTATTAATATATATTTAAAATTAAAAATTAATTTATATAATTAACAAAAAATATTTTTTATTAATAAAAATCGGATTTGGAACCTCGGCAGGACTAAAGCCCACTGGTTCAGGACAGGCTCAGACGGACCGGCAGACTTTTGCCATCCTCTAGCTAGCCTCTAGGTCCTCGTCAGGTAGAAATTTCTGACATCCGGAAGGAAAACAATTAATGCTGGGATGATTCACAAATATGACATCACTAAAGGTTAATAATAATAATAAAAAGGAATAAAATATTTTGGTTAATTATATATGGAATAAAAAGATAACTTCAAGCAACTAACCTGAGTTAAAACTTAAAAAGCTGGTATTCGTTTAAATTTGTTTATAATGGTAATCTAGTGGAGACGTTGCCAGTGCAAAACTAATCTCGAACCGTGCCCTAATTTGATGAATAAGACGCCCTTCCCCTTCTCAGAGAATTATTAATTCCAGCCAAGAATAAGTTAAACCTGGCTTTGGATACCTGGAAACGCTTATTCCCACGGCAACCAAGAAGAAGATACCAACCAATCATCCCCCAAATCAACATAGGCATGGACAACATTAACCTGTTCAAGCTCTGTTCCGGCCTCAAAGTACTCGGCTACTTAATGATCCTCCTAATAGCCGCAATTATCGCCGTTACTTACTACGCCGTCGTTATAGTCACCTGTGGCACACAGTTGCTTCGCGGTGGAGTCCACTCTTTTTTTGGCTTTTCAATTATTATACTATTCCATATTCTGGTAATACTACATTTTATTTTATTTTTTACTTTATGCCTATGATTTTGAGTCTATTCTGCGGAAATTACAAATAAATTAAACGGAATTTGAATTATTATTATTTTCTTTTAATTTTTGTAGCTTGTGATGTTGTTATGGAGCTATGTTATGGTAGTGTTTTGGGACCCTGGTTCCGTGCCTGACAATTGGCAGGCAGCATCATCGCGGGATAATTTAGAGGCCGGTAGTTCTTCGATATCATCGGATAATGTTGCATCAGATGCACTGGATTCTACGCAGTCAGTCCGCTTCTGTGATCGATGCCAAAATGGGAAGCCTCCACGTTGTCATCATTGTTCTGTTTGTAAGCGCATTTTAATACTTTTGTCTTTGGTAGCTAGATAGTCAATTGAATCTATATATCATTTTTACCTTTTAATAATATGAATTTTGTGCATTATCTATAAGTCCTGTCAAAATGACTCATTTCCCTCGATTGATTAAACACCATTTTGGCACACTTGCATTCTGAAATTGATTTTACGAAATGAAGTGGATAGTATTATTTTGCAGGTCAAAGATGTGTTCTTAAGATGGACCACCACTGTGTTTGGGTTGTGAATTGTGTTGGAGCACGCAACTACAAGTCCTTCCTCCTCTTCTTAGTAAGGTCTCATTTTCCTTGGTATTTCGTGTTTACGGAAATAAGAAATATATATACACAAAATAAGAAATATGTCTGGCTTTGTAAATGTGTATATGATAAGTGAGTGGATGTGGCAGTGGCTGTAACTTTTTCTGTTGTTTTATCACTTGTATGGTGCAAAGCTGTATACGTTTCTGGAGACAACAATGGACACTCTGGTGTTGCTGCCTAGTTTTATCAAGATCTTTAGCAAAGCAAAGACTCATTCTTCCTCTCCTGGAAATCTAGCTATCATATTTCTGGCTTTTGGTAAGTTTTTTTTGCAAATAAATTATTTTTGACTCACTTTATTAGTTCTCAACAATATTTTCTTTGTTTCTTACAATATCTAATGTCATATTGCAGTTATTAATTTGGCTTTTGCTTTGAGTCTTCTTTGTTTTGTCGTCATGCATGCGTCGCTTGTATCAAGCAATACCACATCAATAGAGGTAAAATGATCATAATAGTTATTTTCGTGTATGTGTCTTTTGATTTTGTTTGGGCAAGCTTGGTTGTGTTGATTCGAAACCTGATGGGCGTGGATGATGGCATTTTTCAGTAAATTCCTTGGACGATGCCATCTCCATTGTTTTGAATTTGACATTCAAATGTAACAAGAAACTTGCAGTACTTACTAGTTAAGTAGCATAGACCCATGACTTCATTTGATTTTTGCATATTACCTTCTGAAAACTATGCTACAGGTTTATGAGAAGAAAAAAACAGTCAGATGGAAGTACGACTTGGGCTGGAAGAACAATTTTGAACAGGTGATATCTTCTAGGCAAATGTCTTTACTTTGTTTCCTCATTTTGAACACCATGTTATGACACTTCCCCATATCTTAGGATGCTTGGGTTAAGATACATATTTTCAGGTTCTAAAATTTTCTGATATTCTTGAACTAATGAACGAACCATTTTATTCAACAAATATTAATCTGCACGGAGGACTACAAGAATTGTGAAATGAACAGAGAAGGTAGAATTACTATTGCATTTTTTTGCGGGCGCCATTTGAACAACACAGTTTGGCGAAAACATAAATCTTAGGATGCAATTAATCTTAATTATAGTGGCAACATAGTTTGAAAACTCCATCTGAAGAGCACTTCGAGGTGCCGCCTCGTGGCCATAGCTCGTGGAGGCTGTCGCCTTGGGCCAAGTTTTCTACAGGCCAGCCTCAAATGCTTGAAGCGGCCGCCTCAAGACATCTCGAGTTGGGGGCAGAGGCGGACGCCTTGTCCCGAAACCCCTAAAGTTACTATTTTTAAAAAAATTAAAAAATCATACAAGGGAGCTAAAAGTCGGGACAAAGAGTCTCAGCTTGAGCTTCTTTATAGACTAAAAAGCTACATATAACAAAATTTTCAATTTTGAAATCCTAACCGGTAGTGTTGTTAACCTCATTGACATGATAGCTCGATCCCAATGCTTCACCGAAAATAGCAAAATAATTATTATCTTTAAATATAACCAACATGTACTCTTATATTTATTTATTAGTTATAATTTGTATTTAATAAATTTATTTTTGATTGGAATTATATATGATTATGACTTTTTGGAGGGTGACACTTTATACCCGCTCATCATCGAAATACTTGGTAATGGCATTCCGCTCACGAGCAATCATATCCTATTATCTATTCCATTGATTCCCGGGCTTCTACCAATAGATAGTATCTAAGTATTATTGAGTTAAAGCCCTACTTCTATACCATTCCGGCAGGGTAATCCAATTGGAAAAACCTGACTGAACGTAAGGATGTTATGTCGACTTAATCCGTGGTTGAATATGTTATGTCGGCTTAGCCAGAAGTTGAGCCGCCACGCAGTGCCCCGTATTAATGGTTTCCGCTATCGGGCTAGGGGCAGCAGAGGCCGTGATGGCCCTCTCCACCATAGACCTTTCAAGGCGAGCGTGAATGAGGGATCCTCTATCTTGCCAACCCAAGAAGCAGTTCCTCTTTAGCTAGCTGGGACTATTCTCGAAGGTGGCACAAAAACCTATCCGGATCGACGAGAAAAAGAAATTCTAATTTAATAGAAAGGAATAGTTAATTTAACATGCATAGATAGAATCCGAAGACAAAGCAAAAGCAGAAGAAGTAGATTTTTTTATTAAGATCTTTGTCTTTTTGTTGCTTTGTCACACGCCCACTCAGAATGACTGGGGCTCCGAAGAGACCAAACCCGTTTTTCCTCATCGAAGATTTCGTCGCTTCCTTACTTCCCTCAGGTCTCAATTAGGGTATGTGGTCCTAAAAGAAAGATCCTCTCTTGTCTTGCCTCGGGCTTTCCCTTTCCTTTTCTTAGCGAACTGCTGAAACCTCTGTCAGTCGTACCGGGGCGCCTGGGTATGTTATAGAAAGGGAAGGCAGAGGTAGTACTTCGAATGGCAAAGAGAGGCGGCTCGGCAGGGAAGGAATGGGAAATCGTCAAGGATGACTTCTTTGTTGGCGATGCTATTATACAGAAACATGATAACCTATTTAGAGACTAGTGGTCATTTTATTTCTGGAATCTATTTTATAATGTTTCATTTTGTTTACTTTTGATGGATGCTTTTATGTATTAGTTAATATGAATTTGTTGTGGGTGATTTATTTTGATGCTTTTAGTTTTTTTCGGTGTTCGGATTGAGATTGACACCTCGACCGCCTCACGTCGCCTCACGCAGGGGACCATAGTAATCTAGGTTCTTATGTTGTCATTTTTCCTCCTGTTGAAGGTTTTTGGCACAAACAAGGCATTATGGTTCTTCCCACTATTCTCAAAAGAGGATTTGGACAGCATTCCTGCACTCCATGGTCTAGATTTCCCGACATGTTCAGATGTTTAGGCTTCAGAATAAGCTTACGGCTGTTAGAGTTATATAGCAGATGTATCTTCATACTGTATTCTTTTATGTAGATTAAGCATAGAATGTGCAAAAGGTGTTGATTTAAAATTTTTATTTCTTTAAATTTCTCTTTATATGATGTAAAAATCAAAATCTTTACCCAGAAATATATTGCACAATGGAAATCTGGAATCCCGAGGCTTCATACTAATAGAAGCCAACTTGTTTTCACTCTCTCTTTGTCACTAAATTGATTTGGCTTATTATATTTCTTGTTAATACTATTGTTTGGTTTTAGTACATTTGTTTCTTCATCGTTAATTCTTTTGATCCATGTTCATATTCCCTTGAATTTTCTGATTATGATGGAGAGAATTCATGCATTTTTCAGTAAAAGTCAATCAATTTAGTTTTTATTTACAATCGCATTCTTTTGGGAATTTTCATCTACTCCGGTCATACAAGAACCAGAACACATTGATGACGAGCATATTTGAATTCATTTGAGCACATATCATGATCGATACTCGAGTATACTTGCGATTGAGGTGCTATAATTTAGTAAACGGTAAGCATGTTAAGTAAAAATTAGAGTTTGCTAGTCAATTTAATTATTGTTCAGTGTCTCAAGTTTATTAACATCGGTATGAGGTTGTATGTGTTATGAATTAAATAGGCATAGCCACGTAGTTTAGTTATAAGTTTGCATAGGTAAAGGCTTTGAAGACCTTTGGATTATGACAGGCACCCAATATTAAACTATAATATTTAAGTATGAATCAACTGGTACAGGCAACATTATTGGAGCCCCAATAATTTTAATGCGTAGGAAAGATGTGCTGGAATAAAATGGACGTAGCTGGAATGAATAAATAAATAATGAGAATCTATATCATGTTGTGCAAAAAGCACTTCACAATTAACATATATGCAGAATCATTAGCAATTAATCACACAGTAATTAAGTAACTTCTTTGATCATCTCTCCGGGTCATGAACTGAGTCACCTAATGATTGAGTCGCTCTCCGTACATGCTCCTCGTCTAACATACAGAGCTCAGAAACGAAGACAGCAAACCAAATAATGACTGGAGTGAGGAATAGAATAAGGCCTAAGGGCACCATCCACAGCTGACGATACCTCGGATGGTACTCGTACTCCCAAAACACTAAAACTAGACCACCTGTCATACTTACCAAGAATGACCACAAGCAAGTTATGTAAGTCTTCACAGTCACAGCAGCATCCTGCACCTTTGCTCCATCTCTTTCTTCTTCGTATATTCCCATAACAAAAGAAACCTGATACGGGCAACCGGAATATTGATTCAGTAGAGGTAAATTTTGATTTTCACAAAAAAAAAAAAAAAAAAAAAAAATACTCTTCATTTTAATTAATATGGGTAAATCAAAATTATCTATAGGATCAACTTTAATAAAATTTCAGATTAAACGGGAAGGACTGACCTGCGACTACAATGTAGCGAGCCACGGGAAACAATCTCTGGGGTTACCCTAAAAACACCAAAAGTAGATACCACTCAAAACAAAACTTGATAATATAAAGTTATAGTCAGAAGAAAGAAGAGCGTATAGATATATAGTACATACCTAACCTTTGATAAGTAGATGATATGAAGCAGATGTGTAGTTTGTGGGGGTTATAATAAGAGTCTGAGTAGGGAGCTAAGAAGGAAAGAGTGCCATGGCTAAGGCCTTGGATTTTTATTTTTATTTTTTGCTACAAAGACGAGTAATGACAAAGTGAGCTACCCATCAGGCGTGCATTTTTATCTAAGTTGTTATTTGTTAAAAAGAAAATGATTACGTCCAAGGTTTTATTAACACTATTTGTTGATGGCTTTATTGATGCAGCTATCTTGGGTAGATTCCATTTGTTTTATTATTTTATTGTGGTTTATTTGACAAGTGGCTTGTTTGATTTAAGGAAATAATGATAATAATTAAGTCATGTTCAGAAAATTAAGAATCTTATTCTAAACCCAAATTAATGAAATTGTTTAATTTGGAGACTCGAAAGTGGAGGTTTTCTTATGAACTTGAAAGGAATGACATCATATTGAATATTGAAAATGAACTTATTAATTTGTGTATTCAATACTTGAGGGATAAATTATTTCATTGAGTAGCTACCCTTCAACAAAATCACAATTGTTTAAAATGAAGAAAAATAGACAATATGAATAGTATAAAACAATACTGTTGATGTATTTGTTTATTTTAGTTTATTAAATTTTTTATTTTTCTATTGAAATATTGAGAGGCCTTGTTCTCTTGATGCAGGCTATGAAAATAATTTGGATCCAATGATTAGTTAAGGCCTATTAAAATTTTTATAATCTTATATCACATGAGGATGAATAACAATGAACGGTTAACGTTTAATTTTACATATAAATTCTTATTCAAATGATTACCAATCACAAATCAACAAAAAATTCAGCATCGAATCAAAATCTATATTAATGTGTACAATATTTTGTATAATGTTTTATACAATCATATGTATTTAGGGAAAAAAATATAAATGATAAAAAAGAATAATTTTTTTTCAAAAAGTTTAACAATATTTTTGATTAAATATTGTATAAAGAAAGATGAATGCTTGCTCTACAAACAGGTTGCCACTCGACTGCCAGTACTGGGGACAGTTTCGGCCTAAAAATTTAGAGGCCTTTTCTGTTGGCCCTAAGCTTTTACTTTGCTCTTCAGGGGGGCATACGCGTGGAAACCAATGTAACTTCTCCCCTAACTTGATGCGAAAAAAAAATTGACCATAACAATCTGGTAAATTTAGTATTCAACATATTTGACACCAAACCCGCTTGTGAATCAAATAGTTTTTATTTGGTGGTTGAATTCGGCAGAATGCTTATACCACGGCGCTCCCATCTCCAGCAAAATATCTCTAAGTTTATATTGATGGTTTTACATTTTGATAAAGTTCAAATACCGAAAAGAGGTAAAATGAGGTTTGTATTTGGCCAAAAGCGGATGATGAAGGTGCAAGGGCCTAAAGAGAGTGAAGTCAGACATATGGGTCCGACCCCCCTATACAGATGAGCTCTCCCGAGGGCAGAACCTGCTGATGATGAAGCAAGTTATGATACCGATCCGACCCATAAAAGAAGTGTTAGATTTGGCAACATTTGAGTGTTTTGGAAGCCGACCCGAGGTTTTGTGAATCCGACCTGGTTTAAGAAGTCAACAAATTTGACCAAGCATCATTCACCTTAGTATGTCGACCCGAGGAATGTAGCTGGGATCACAGATTCTGTTTGAAGTCATGTGACGTATGTCCTAGTTGAAAGGATGAGTTTCTGAAAGGTTAATGATGATTGTGGGAAAAGCAACGATTCTCATTAGAAGTAGCCCCTGCTAGTCGTCATAGGGCGGTGCAGTGGCAGAAAAGTGGCATAGCAGAGCCGCCATAGGCCGGTGCAGTGACAGTGAAAATGGGGTATTTTGATTGGCCGAATTGAGGGTAGTTGAGGAGAGTTGCGGTGGAAATGATGACAATGTCACATGAGCTAACGCCACGAGCGGTGGAATAGTGAATTTAGAAGCCTATATAAATGATATGAAGATTCAAATTCAAGGGTTAGCAATTTTCGCATCTATCAACTTATAAAAGAGCTAAGAGCTTCTAAGCTAGTGATATGGAGATAAAAAATGGTCGGTTATTTGACCAAGTGAGTGAATTGTAACGGGCTAGTATAAGACCCGAGGTGTTTTCAACTCTTTGTAAGCAGTACCACACCACTTTAAGCTCGGGTCGGTCGAGCAGTAATATAATACCCCTCCCACTTTTTTTACTCATGTGACGTATGTTGGAGTCACTCTCCGTCGAACCACGTAAATCCATATCTTTGTGATTTTTCTATCTACTTGCTAAGTTTGCTTTGGTTCCATACTAATGAAATAAATTCATTGCTTGATGGAGGTTTGTTCAAGAGGTTAATTTCTCGTATTTCCCTTGGAATGAAATACAGCGGTCAACATTTGACGCCGTCTGTGGGGATACAGTACGAAAAAATAGCAAACACACTAAGACAATGGCAGGAGACGGAAATCATATAGCTTCAGAGACTTCAACAGTAGAGTGGATAGAAAAGATTGAAGAAAACTTACGGTTGGAAATGGAGAATGCACGAAAAAAGAAAAAAAAAAAAAGAGACCTAGGTCTTCATGAAAATCATGATGGAGAAGATTAAAAAAATTAGAGAAGTAAGCAGGAGAGCAAGGGCAAGCGGGCCCCAGTAGAAGGAGAGAAGATATTGCCATTGGGAAAAAGGTAGCTGGTGTAGAGGGGGATCGAGAAACCGGGAGAAGAAATGTTCATAAAGTGATGTCAGTGGTTGTGGCTATTGCCGCATCTGTAGAAGAGGCCTGGAAGAATAAGACGATAGGCGAACCCCAGAATCATCCAGTAACAGCCCTTGTTTTAGGGAAAGCAATTTAGGGCAGCATCCGGAACAGGGGTGTAGGGCTGCTAGTGGTAGAAGATACCATGTTCGGGGATAACAAAATTTGGCCTGGTTTGATCGGGCTTTAGCCCGACCTAGGGATATATAGGGTCAGGTCTTATTTAGTCTTGGTAAAAAAAATCTCGCCCGATTAATTTATAGTAAAAAATATTTTTTAATTAAAATATTTATTTTTAATTTAAATATGATAAATTATCATTTAGTTTTTTGGTAAATTTGACGTTATCATTTGGTCCCGGAAATATACGTGGGAATGACAAACAACATCATTGGGAGTGATAAATTTCTATTTTTGCTCATTTTCCGTGTGATATCTATTATTTAATGTTTTCCCTTTTTCCCTAATTTTTCTTAAAACTAAATATTTCCAAAATATAAAATGATTTATGAAAAAATTACATATTATTTATATATAAATTATAAACTTTTACTATTATCAATATATTTCGACGAACAAAAAATAAGTAAAAAAAACCCTTATATTTATAAAAGATTATGATTATAGAACAACGTATTCAAATACTTATATCTCCTCTAAATCAAAATTTATAAAAATCTACAATTATATTAATATAAGCTGAAAAATCCTCTCTTATTTCAAGTTATTCGGGACCAAATGACTTAGACGTTCTAGCTCTTTTGCTACGTCTAGGTTCAATTGTCTCAATATTTCCACGTTGATTTGACTTTTGGTCAACCTGATCACTGTCCTTGACAGTATCAGTAGTTCTTTTGAGAGACTTTGTTCTTTGTCTTTCTTTATAAGGAAATGTCTCTTCAAAAAAATACCGTTTGTCTTTCTTTACAAGGAAATGTCTCTTCAAAAAAATGTCGCATTCATTGACTTAATTATCATATACGGATTGATGTTAGGAATCTCAGACTTATATATCAAGAATCGATACGCACTAATGTTGCGAGCATATCCAATAAATATACAATCAACAGTTTTGGGTCATATTCTAACATTCTTAGGTTTAGGAACCATTTCTTTGGCAAGACACCCCCACACTTTCAGATATGTAGGAAGGTACGTGACCTTTCCACAACTCATATGGTGTCTTGTCCAATCTTCTGTGAGGTAGCTTATTCAGAACGTAGTTCGCGGAAAACAAAGCTTCCCCCCCACAAGTTCTGGGGTAAACCAAAACTTGTCAACATGTCGTTCATCATTTCCTCAACGTTTGGTTTTTGCGCTCAGCAATCCCGTTTTATTGAGGCGAATAAGGAGCAGTAGTCTCGTGAATAATTCCAAAATTGGAAAAATATTCACCAAATGGTGACACATATTCACCACCTCTATCACTCCTGATTCTTTTGATTTTCTTGCCAAGTTGATTTTCAACTTCGTTCTTATAGTGTACAAAGCTCTCAATAGGTTCATCTTTGCTCCTCAGCAAATACACATAATAGAATCTTGTGTTATCATCGATAAAAGTGACAAAATACTTTTTACTGCATCTTGTTTACACAATATTCATATCACACACATCAGTGTGTACAAGTTCCAAAGGTTCAAAACTTCGTTCTATGGAATGAAATGATGTTCTATGCATTTTTGCTTCAACACATGCCTCATATTTATGTTGGTTATCAATTACAAATTTAGATATAAGGTCCATGTTAATTAATTTACGCATCGTATCGTAATTAACATGTCCCAACCTCACATGCCATACATTTTGTGACTCAATAATATAAGCAGAAGATGTAGCTTTATTATTAGCACTGTGTCGATTGACAGTCATTACATTGAACTTGAAAAGGCCCTCAGTAATGTATCATTTTCCTACATACACATTATTTTTGGTCAATATAAACTTGTCAGAAATAAATACAAGTTTAAAGTCATTCTTGCTAAGGAGAGATCCCGAGACCAAGTTCTTCCGAATATCGGGAACATGCAAAACATTCTTCAATGTAAGCTCATTTCCATATGTCATCTTCATATCCACTGTGTCTTGTTTAACCACTTTAGAGGTAGACGAATTTCCCATTTTCAGATGATCGTCACCATCGACCTTCTGATACGAGGAAAACATATTTCTATCTGCACAGATATGATGAGTAGCCCCAATGTATACCCATCATTCTCTCGGATTCCCAACCAAGTTGGCTTCAGTTACCACTGCTGAGAGGTTCATCTCTGAGATCTCATGAGTCAGCTGCTCATCTTCAGTGACATGGGCCTCATTTTTATTTTTCTTGCCTTTTTCCTAAGACTTCTTGTTTTTACAGTCCTTTGCCATATGACCGTTTTTTCCACAGTTGTAGCACTTTCCATTGAACTTCTTGTTAGCTTGGGAAGAATCAACTTCACTGTTCTTTCTCTTTTTGCTACCCTTTACACCTTCGACGATGTTGACCTTAGACTTCATAGTCTTGTAGCTAGCCTTCTCGGACTACTGTTGTCCTCTTCGATCCTCAATCGAACTCTAAGGTCTTCAAGACTCATCTGCTTCTTTTTGTATTTCAGATAGCTCCTGAAGTCCTTCCATGATGGAGGCAACTTTTCAATGATGGTGGCAACTTGAAACGTCTCATAGAGTTTCATCATTTCATCCATTATTTCATGAATGATCAATTGCAGTTCACCCAACTGAGACATTACCGTTCTTGAATCTACCATTTTGTAGTCCAGGAACCTACCCACGACAAATTTCTTTTGTTCAACATCCTCGGTTTTGTATTTCTTCTCGAGAGATTCCCAGAGAATCTTTGCAGAAATCATGTCTTAGTACACATTGTACAGGGTATTGTCAAGTCCCCCAAAAGGTAGTTCTTGCACAAGAAGTAGCCAGACGACCATGTCTCTTCTCGCAGTTGCTTGGCCGTTTCCATTTCTCCCTCCACAGGACCCGGAGGATCTTTGAGGTACTTAGCCAACAAGAGAGTTGTCAGGTAGAATAACATTTTACTCTGCCACTGTTTAAAGTTTTCTCCACCAAACTTTTTCGGTTTTTCTCCATGAGCGACCGGTACTGAGATGTTTCCGCTAGCCATATGTAACTAGAAAAATCAACAGCGATCAATAAGAACGAAAGACAAATTGTATAACGATCAACAAATGATCTTGTTCAAGTGATATACCAAGTATCCACTCGTTATTATATTGGACAGTAGTACCAATAAACACAAGTCCTTGATTTTACGACTAAGGTTTCTTATGATAAGTAAATAAATGAATATTCCCCGAGGGGACGAGGGGGGTCCGAAGTAACCACTTAAATCACTGACCACTTAGGCTTTTATCGCCTTTTTGACAGAATATCCTTTAAACATTTTCTCAATATAATCTCTTAGAAATTCAAACTTAATTATTACACTTCCAATTTCACAATACAATGTGTATATATATATATATATTGTATATGTATATGTGTATAAATCAATCAAGCTTGGTTGGAATTACTTGTGTAAGATTACACTTTTAATTCTCAACTAAGTATGCAACACACAATTAAATTTCAACTTTATTACTATATGTATGCTTGTGATAATTGAACACCCTAATATTAACTTAAATCTATACTACCAAGATTATTGTAATACAGTATATGATTTTACTAAGTTAATATTATGATAAATTAAGTTAATCTAAGTCTATTTCAATTTAGAAATAATTCCAGGGTCAATTTGTTATTGTCGCGTTCGTATATTCGTTCGAACGAAACTGTCCAGTGAGTTCACGTTCGTGTAGCGTTCGAGAAGCGTTCGAACAAAGTGTTCCAGAGAGTTCACGTTCGTGTAGCGTTCGAGAACGCGTTCGAACAAAATTTTCCGGAGAGTTAACGTGTCCATGCAACGTTTGAAGACGCGTTCGAACATTCTTAGGCAGAATACTGGCGTTCGAGGTGCGTTTGAATATGCGTTCGAACTTTCTTACAAAAATTCAAAATTTTTCCTACGCGTTCGTCGGGCGTTCGAACGCCCTTACGTATTTTTCATGCAAAGACTAATTTTTTTCCAGAAAAATGGCTTTTAATACATTCAAATCCACATCTAACAACACTAAAATTAATAAGTTCTTAAGATTGTTGTTGAATTAGTGCTATTAAACGAAATCAACATGCATCAAACAAATCTAAAACATCAAGATCAGTATTCACCAATGAAAGCAAATCTATACTAAAGATAATAATCTTAAACCATATGCCCTAAATCTTCAGAAAATAAGAAGAACTTGGTAAAAACGTTGAAGATACAAACAATCCAAGCCGAGTTCTCTTTATCCTAAGAACTTATTAGCCCCGTCTCGGTGCTCTACGGATTTGTGTGGCTAACGTCCTTTTATGATAACTTGGATTCCTCTTCAAGAGGCACACCTTAACAAGATCTTGAACTGGGACAATGGTGGAATCTCTCTCTTGACTCCAAAACAAAAAGATGTGACACAAGACTTTGTAAAAATTTCCGGATCCCTTGAATGAACATGAAGGCTTCTTTAAATAGACATGGAAGGTTTGAGGGCACCATTTGGTTTGGGATGTAACCCTCATAAGGGTTATATCCATCCTTAAACTTTTTGGAGCCTAAAAACATGTTCTTTCAATTCTAGAGGTCATGTCCTACATGTTAGTGCATTTCTCAAAGGCCACTACTTAAAGGACATGACCCTCCTTACATCCATACTATATATATATATACATATTTAGAGAATTTACTACAAAAAATACATCATTCTAAAGCCCCCAAGCTCGGACCGAGAATGAAGAGATCCAAGCTGTCTCCAGCAAAGTCTAAACCCGACTCTAGATTTTTTCATCCCTATTTTGAATACCAAAATATGATAGTTTATTAGTAACTGTTACAATATTAAAGTGTAGTTATAATTTGTTTCTTTAATAATTTTTTTATGAATAGAAAAGATTTATTAAGAAAAAACGAAGAAGAAATCTAAATGAAATAATGTTAAATAGCAAGTTTATATTTGAACATTCCTAAAAATCATCTCGTAAATATATCTAAATAGTAGCCGGAGAACAATCCCACCAAGTAAAATCCACAAGGCAAGGGACAAATCCAATGTTGCCAAAGAATCTAACAACATATTTTCTTCCCGAAAATTATGAGTACAAAATCTTACAATTGTCAACAAATAAGCCGAAAGATAGGTAGCATTGAAATCCCCAAGTAAAATCATTTCCAAATGATTCGGGTTTTGAAAAATCCAATCGCATTTTAAGTGTTTTTTATTTAAGTACGGGGCCTAAAAATATAATAAAAATATTAATTCAAAATTTAAGAAATTATATTTTTTTTTCAATAGCTTAAAATTATTAATAAATAATATAGGATGGAATTATATAAACCCTACACAATCAATCCTACCCAGAAGCCATCGTTATTTGTTTGATCTGGGCTAGAAGTAAAACCCAAATCCTATGCTGTCTACACCTCCACAGTAGGCCCAGTTCACTTGATAATGCCTGGGCGTATCAAAATAGGCCACACAATAACTTCAGTGGAAACCACACTAGCGATTGCTGCCTCGTTTAAACAAATCTCTCCGCTCTATAATGTGAGGAGGAGGAGAATAAAGATTTGGGGAAAAGAATAAACAAATCTCTCAGTCTCGTTTGGTAGACATGCACACGATTACAATTTCAAATCGTAATTGAACCGTTGATCAAATCAATCATGAATTGTTGACCTTCAATCGAATCACAAACCGTAATCAAATCGGATCCATTCAATTCAGTTACGGTTGGAGTGAAAATCAACCATCGGTTGGTTTAATTGACATTCTAACCATTACGGTTACGGTTTCAACTGTTACATTTACGGTTTCAACTGTTATAGTTAAGGTTTCAACCGTTAATCGTTACAGTTGAACCGTAACGGTTTATGAAAATAATTGTTACGGTTAAACAGTTTAGACTAAAACCTAAAGGAGCCGTTAGACTCAAATTTTGAGCCTTTTCATTTTTTTTTTCAAATTTGAAATTAATAAAAAAATATAAAATCATGAAAATCCCTAATTGGCCCCTCCTAACTGTTGGAGTTGGTGCTTGGAGTGCCAATCCGAATAATTTATTGTACATTATATTATTATTTATAAAATAACTACATTTTCATTTCAAACCTTATTAAATGGTAATGTTATTATGCATATTAGATTATATATAAATATGCTCAAAATGACATCGACTTTAGAAGTAGTCATGTAGTAATACTGGACACTAAGGGTCCGACATTGGGATAATATTATATTATAAACTATTTTAAAAGTAAATATTCATAGTCGTTGGTTTTGGAATACGATCAAATTCCTATAACCTATAAGACTAGCACATGTTTTATATTGGAATTGAAGTTCCAATGGTTTAACCCAATATATCATTAGCAAGAGAGACTCGTATAGACATGGGGTATGGGTTTGGAGCGAATACTGAATGACTCACATATGATTCCTAATAGTTGGAAGTACACACCACGCTAAATAGGAATCTCCTCGGGTCGAGTAGCATATGTGATCATTTGACTACAGTATATCATTGATTTTGTGTGTGATCCTCCACACTTTGATGTCATATATGTTATAGACCTTTCATGGACTGACCGCTAGATGTTCGTTGGGTGTGGACCAATGTACTCGTTAATCAAGTGTGTATCAAGATATGATATATCGGCATGTATGTGTACCATAAGGGGTTTAGGTATCCATATGTGTAAGTAACAATTCTTAAGACTTTGGCTAAAGTTGATCACCTAAGGTGAATCGCATATATTAGAAATTGTGTTCTGATTAGTTGTAAAGAATTGTAGACTTGCCGACATGAAATATACGCCTTGGAAACTTGAAAGTGTAATCTATGTTTCCTAAGCACAACTCGGATAGCCTACGACATAAGGATTGTTAAATATATGTGATGACCTTGATTTGTATAGTTTATAAAAGTCGTTCGTGTTATTCGCGAATTCAGAGGTGGTCGAATTACGTACATATAAGCTAGGCTTATATGGCGAACATGTCTGGACTTAGAAAGTCTCATAATATGAAGTGTACTCGTTGAGAAATTGGGTAGCCGATAATAATTGATAATATATAATATTTGATATTATAATTATCAATTGAAATAATTAAGTGTTATTGGATAATATTGATTATTTACTTTGACCCAATTGGATTAATTGGATTAATCCAAAATTACACACGGGCTTTTTCGTAATTTCATAAATATTTCTACCATTTGAGAATATATTGGTAATTACAAATATGTAATAATAGGTGTAATTGACTTGATTTCATTGGATTAAATCAAAGTGGTAGACAATGAACTAATCCATTTATTAAACTTTGTCTTGATTTAATTGGATTAGATCAAAGTGGTACACGAAGGTGATTAGTCACACCTAATTATACATATTTGGACAAATTGGATTAAGCCCACCTAAAATTTGAGTAAGACTTTTATTAATAAAAATTACATAAGTTTTGCTATAAAAGGCAAGCTTGAGCAAGTTTTTAATTAAGCTTGAGCTTAAGAAAATTAAGCTTGTAAAAGCTAAAACAAGTAAGATTAAGAAATATTAGCATAAGTAAAAGAAGTTTAGAGAAGCTTTGGAAGTTTTCTTTCTACAACATTTCAATAATGAGACATCAAGATTGGATCTTGGAACCAAGCTTGCTAGTATTGGAATAAAGATTAGATCATGGAGTCAAACTTGCTAACTTTGGAAGTTCTCTACAATATTTCAACAATGAGAGGAATATTGGATCTTGGAATTGTTGGACAGCTATGACCCATAGCGTCACTATTTGTACAGATCATGGTGTTGTTGTACAAATTAACTATGTGATAGAGGAGATTGCTCTCTTATCATTTGTGATTAGATCATCAAGATGTATAAATGATGAAAGGTCCATATGATTAGTTCCTGGATTGAGATGATATGAGACAGTATCAATCCACGAAGGTTTAATCATTAAATATCCTTAGTCAGAGGTATTATCGAGATGGACATCGATAATGCGTAAAAGACTAGTATTACACTTGTGCGCGTTGTGAGGGCATAACGACATAGTTCTCATATATTTGGGTATATGATACTCATGCAAGTGTAGTAGGAGGTTGTGTTTTACCGATGGTACGGAAAACAGCTTCGCTCTGGATAGACCCCTCGGAATTCCATTGGTAGTATGACTATGTGTCTATGGAAGTCCGAAATCATGGTAGGTGTATTGGTTTTAACCTGAGACTTGCACCGCTAATACTTGCGACAATCAATATACTTTGGTTTCAAGTCGTCCAGGGCTTTAACAGGTTCTGTGTACGCCTCTGCTGGGTATATTGAGAATCGTAGTGTGTTGGGTGTGATGTCGAGACGGAAGTATCACTCCATTCATAGTGGAGATGATGGTCACGTAGGATACGGAACTCGTTCTCTTATATGTTACATCTATCGGGATATTATGACTAGGTCATGTTTATCCGATTATAGAGACTAGTTACCAGAGATCCGATATGTGCTTCCTACGGGGCAGACAGAATTCCAGCCCTAGGCCTAGCACGTGACATCCAATGCTGGATCGAAATAAGCAATACTACGTATACTACGCCTAATATAGATCATATATTCCTGTAAGGATATTTCTGGAGAATTGGGTAGGCATGACGCTTTGCTAGAAGTCAACCTTGTCTTGTAAATCGGTAAAAAACGTAGTACTAGGTACGTACATGTTTGGATAGTCCGACGACCAGATTTACTGGCAATATATCCAGGGATCTCATGGGTCGCTTCCCGAAGATTCACCGATGACGTATGACTCGCACTTTATTAATCTGGGATTAATTAAATGAGAGAGAAAATTAATCTGGGATTAATTACGGAGATATTTTATCTGGGATAAAATATCATTTAAAGAGAGAGAACGATTAATTTGGAATTAATCGATAAATTAATATATTCGATATATTAAACGAAATTGGATTTCGACGCGGAATTAAAATTAGATTTTAATTCGGGCGAACGAGTTAATTTAGAATTAATTCATTAGCGACGTGAATAGTGATTTTGCTAGGCATAATTATTTAATTGCGTCGCAACGGAAAATTCGTTAATTGAAATTAGCAAACCCGAGCCCGGGAGTGTTTGCGAGCGCACTCGCATTTCGAATTCAAGTGCGACCCGCAAGTCACATCAAGCGTCAAATCACTAGTCAATCGATTGATGTGACAACTTGTCACTTGATTAATGTGACAACTTGTCACTTGATTGATGTGACAACTTGTCACTTGATTGATGTGAATAGTGATGGTTGTTGTTGGAAGAGTGTTTGACACTCAATAGTTGGTGAATGAAAGACATTTACCATTTGTTTTTTAACATTAGGTATTTGACTTTTATTTTTTGGTATTAGATACACAAAAAAATACACACCAACCATTACAACACTTCTCTCATTTTCTCTTCTCTCCTCTCACGCCCAAAGGGGCTGCTTCTTCTTCTCCAAAACACTGCCACTGCCGAGAGATGAGAAATAAGTAAAAGAAAGATTGTGGCAATTTTTCAAAGAGTGATAGCACACAATGGAGTCATTCTAAGGTGAAGGGAAACCCACTTGTGAGAAAGGAATCAACACAAAGCTTGGAGCTTGATGAAGATGATCTATGGCCGAATTTTTGGAGACCGAAAACACTCACTGCCGAGAGCTTAAGGAGGGCTTAAAAAGTTTTTGTTCTTCACCGCATCGCCTCAACCGATCGATGTAAGTATTCCGCAACTTCCTCGATGTATTCGCATGTATGTTTCTATGCTTTATTCGATCCTCGGGACAATAGATTTTCTGAACAATGGTATCAGAGCGAGTAAAAGCATGAAACTTGAATTTAGGGTTAAAATTGGGTAAAATGTATTTGAGCATGATTTGATGAAATTGGATGATTGAGTATGCTTAAATGTAGTTTAATTGAAGTTTGATTGGATCAATTTCATGAAATATTGTTTGGAACAATTTTTGCCCAAATTATTGGCTTGGCCGAGAGGTTGTAGAACCTTAATGTCTTGGAATTTTTGATTTTTGATTCATTGGATGACTTGAAATCAATTGGGAATGTTGATTTAGGATTTAATTGGATGAATTCGAAATTGATTTGAAAAACCCCTAATTGTCGAGACATGAAGCATGTAAAATGGGTTTGATTTTTTGTTAAATTGTGTTGGACATGATTTAATGTTGATAAGCATAATTAATTGTACAAATTTGTATTTTGGAAATGTTAATTTGGGTGATTAATTATGGGAATACACTTTGTTTAATTAAATATGAAATTTGGAATTTTTGTAGTTTAATTAATTAGGCTTAAATTGGATTTGGGCTTGAAAAGTTGTTATTGGGCTTATTGGGCTTGGTTGTACCAAGATTGGTTTAGGCTAAATTGGTTGGATCCAATTGGGCCAAAAACCACATCCAAAAGTCCAATTATGACTAATGGACCTTTAACTTTATTGGGCCTAATGGGCCTAAATTGGTTTCTAGGCATATAAGGGTGATTCCTTTAAATGGGTTTTTAGTCTTTGGGTTTGACCCAAGTTGACCAAAAGTCCATGCCTTAAGAAATCAATTAAAAGCCCATTGGGCTTTAATTAAATTAACCTTGGATGTTAATCGGGCTTTGAGACCCGTAACGATTAAATTTGGAATTTAAGTCGTAAAGGTTCGTTAATAAAGTGTAAATATTTAATTTGGAATTAAATAGTGGATTACTATTAAATAAAAATTGAATTGGATTTAATTTTGTAGTTTAATATAATTCAAGAATTCGTACTTTGAGTACTTATTCACAAAACGAGTTTGACTCGCACAAAATCAAATCGTTGTTTGAACATTGGATGGTCATTAATTATCAGATTAATTAATTGATTAGATTGATTGATAACATGCTTGTGTGAATACATGGTTGCGATGCATGAAAAATGTATATCAGATGGATATTAGATGGGTGGGGCAATTTTGGAAATTGTTGTAATAAATTTAGAATTTATTAATTGGACCTGCGTGTCCAGCCTATTACCTCCATACTCTTTGTATTTCTCTTCTCACCTATTCCCCTCAATGTAAATGAGGTTTCTTTAGAAGTGTTATGTAACGGGTAGAAGTAAATACTTGTGCTAGCGGGAGAGAGGAAATGGAGAGATTCGTTCTAGGAACAATGTGTTAAGTATCCATCCACATATCATTATTATTTTATTTATATGCGCCTTATTATGTGTTTAGAATGCATGTTTAAGGGTGTATGATGATGAGACCTTAACAAAGATAATAAATTGGTTGCCAATTTGCACGCGAAAAACCCTCAAAATATTAAGCGTTTTTCCTTCCATTGAGTGATTCTTACTCAAGATCTAAGACTTGAGTAAGAATGTGTTTGTTGCCAAAGTCAAGACCTTTGTCCGTCGAGGATGTGTTTGAATCATGAAGGCTTTGTTCCATATTGGTGTCTTGTCCAAGTTGTGATTTGTTGGCCAAAGTGAAGATCACTTCTTGTCCATCGACATTGATTACGAAGCTTTCCATGGTCAATGGGTTCTGCTTAACTGGGATCACTAAGTTTGTTGTGCCAAAGCCAAGGCTTAGTTGATTCAGAGGAAAAAGGTTAGGCAATATATTGGATATATTGGCATATATAAGATATATGTTTCGGACTTGGATGTCCCCTACTGGATCTAGGAATTGGATGGGATCCAATTGATCTTAGAGATCTACCTAGTTAATTATCATACAATTTGTTGGCCAAAGTCAAGATTGTGTGTTATTTAATGGGATCCTAGCCCAAGGAAACAAGGTTTCCCGAGTACTCCACAGAGGGTTAGAGGCTCGCCGAAAAATAGTGGGAGGCAAGTATTAATTTGCAATATTCGTTTAGTTACTTGCCATACGCGCTCATATCAATATTTCGTCAAAAAAATTAATATATTAGTTGGACTAATAATTAATTGTTGTTTTAAAAACAGTTGGACTGTATTCAAACTAATTTCAATTAATAGTTGATTTTATAATTGGATTATAGTAATCAATATAATTGAATTTAATCAATTGAATTATAGTTGATTATATAGTTGGACTATAGTAATCATTATAATAATAGTACCTAAATCGTTGATTAAATAGTTGGA
This sequence comes from Zanthoxylum bungeanum, assembly GCA_019454045.1. Lineage (NCBI taxonomy): Eukaryota > Viridiplantae > Streptophyta > Magnoliopsida > Sapindales > Rutaceae > Zanthoxylum > Zanthoxylum bungeanum. The sequence goes on along the minus strand of SKCR01053013.1, from coordinate 16,862 downwards.
CTATTAGAATCAAGATAAATTGAAAGATTAGTGTTTAAAACATAATCTGGGTGAAAAATGTTTTAAACGACTTTAATTTTCAAATTGGGGATAAAATTTCAGGATGGTCCTGGAAACTAATAAGTTACTTTATTCGATAAAATAATATATTAGGCCTAAGCCCAGAGTTAAGCAAATAGTAGAGCATGATTTTGGAATATTCATGTGATGATAACTTAAGTGCATAATCCGTTTTGCTTGCCAAATAGACTCCTTAATTTCTTAATCAGAACTAAGGATTAGATCCTTAAAGTATGATAATGAAATTGAAGGATCTTCATAGATCTATTCTTAGATCTTTGAAGTACTAAATTGCTATAGAGTTAATGGCTATTCTCAATGAGATAAAGCCAAAAGTTTACAATAAGCAAGAAGCGCAAGACGCGTCTTACTTCGATATTCTAGAAGGCCAAGGCTAGGCCGAAGACTTCTGGAGTGTCGAAAAGGGCAAATGTAAAATCATTATAATCTTCTGGGAAGATAAATGACATATCCCAAAATGTCTGCCTAAATTGTGGCAAACGGGATCGCGAAGCGTGACTACCGTTTGGACAAGGCAGACATGAAAGAATTGAAGACGGTGTAAGACCCCGACTTCAAATATATTTGTCATAAATATGTTCACTACTAGTATTAAAATTGGATTTTAGATACTTAGTGTGATACATAAATATGTAGTGATGTGCAGAATCTGCTATGAGCAGGATACTGACTTCAGTTGAGATTAATCTGCGAATCGGAAACGGGACGAAAGTCGCTGTTTTAACCGTAGAAACCTAAGTTTAGGAACTACCCTTCGAGTGTGTACTTAAATTAGGAAACTGTTATAATGTAACTAGTTTGACTAGAAACATTATCTTTATATCAGTGTTTAATCCGTTGCGGATTTACCTTTATATCCTAGAACACTAAAGTATTTTATTTTATAAAGATGATATTGAGATAAACACATTAGATGTGAATAACAGTATTTATATTTTGAATATAAATAAATCTCAAACGTATAACATGACAAACAAATAGCTCAAACTGATTTGATCAGATGAAACTTAATTATGGCATTGTTGTCAGGGACACAATTAAACAAGACTCGTATATCCACACTTTTGAAGAGTGGATACTAGGACAAATTTGATTCTATTCAAATAAAGTCTATGAATCTAGTTTATTGGGCAAAGTGTCTAAAACACTATTTACTTGGTAAAAGTATAAGTGCCACCGATCTGTTAGCCCTAGTTCATAGTGAAACAAATGGGCCCATGTCTAGCTAGGCTAGAGGTGGATATGAATATTTCATGACCTTTACGGATGTGGCATCGCGTTATAGTTATGTGTTTCTTTTGAAACACAAATCAGAAACTTTTACAGTTTCGACACGAAATAGACAAACAGATCGGCTAAGTAGTATTAAAACATCATGATTGGACCATGATGAAAATACTTAAGCAATAAGTTTCTCAAATACGTGAAAGAGTATAGTATTCTTTCAAAGATGACTCCTCCCGGAACACGTCATCCTGACGGTGTGTCCGAACAGATAAACCGAGTTTTGTTGGACATGATAAGGTTAATCATGAGTCGCTCTGACCATTTCCTTCAACGGATACGCATAAATAGTGCAAAACTTATTTTGAATAAGGTTCCATAATAATTTGTTTGACAGATTTCATATTATATATGAACAGGAAAGAAATTGGGTTTTCTCATTCCTGAAGATTTGGGTATGCTAGGCATATGTTTGGTTGATACCAAACTAAAACCCAAATTGGATAAGTGCCTAATTGTGGGTTATTCTAAAGAAACCAAAGTATAGTACTTATACAACTCACTAGAGAACAATGTAATTGTTGCTCACCATGCGGTTTTCCTAAGAGGAATACCTATATGCAGTGCTAAGTGGGAGGAAAGTAAAACTCGATGAAAATCGGAGTAATACTATTCCAGGCACCGATTCCTTAATGGAACACATATAGTTCATCAAGGATGAAACTATACCAATAATCTTCGAATACACAAGAACCGCGTTAGTCGGAGAGAGTCAGAAAACAACTGGGGTATGGGTTTTTGATCTCACCTCATAAAGATGTCAATCTTTTAGAATATGATGAGTGTGGTATTTATATCACTATTTCCCACTCATTTGACCTAATGTTTTGTATTGTTTCTCGAGATTTATGAACGTTTTGATGTGTTTTGTTGTTATTTTGCAGATAAATAAAGTTTGGACAGCACTGGAGGCAATTTGGGACAAAACCGGTCAAAAATGCGTCAACAGGAAAAATTCCTTCTTCTGCGCGTCGCGACGCTGGAACCCTGCGCGCCGCGACGCCCAGCCTGCGCCGAAGTTGCTAAAATGCGCCGGGTCACAAAATCAGAATCTGAGAAAAGTTGACTTTGCTAACATGCGCCTGCCACGTGTCACCATCACAACGGAGATGCTAACGTGCGCCGTGCCACGTGTCAAGATCTCATTGCTCGGACGGCCACCGCCTCACGTGTCATGCCACGTGTCGCCACATCATCATCCACATCAGCAGCCACGTCAGCAAGTCAACCGAGTCAACGAGCCACGTCATCATCAGCCAATCACAGCGCGCCACGTGTCAAGCTCTCATTCGTCCGACGGCCGCCGCCCCACGTGTCATGCCACGTGTCGCCACATCATCACCATGACGTAAGCAATGACGTCATGAACAGTTGACACGTCAGCATGACGTAAGCGATGACGTCATGAACAGTGCCACGTCAGCGGATCAGATCTGAGTCAACCAACCAGCAAGTGACACGTGTCACTGTAGCGCGCGTCGCGACGCTGGCCGCGCGGCGCGACGCGCGCACCCCATCGACGCCTATAAATTCAGAACCAGATTTCAGAAATTTGTATCCCATCCTCTCTCTTCAATTCCTTCTAAAGAGAGAGTTTCTCTCTCTAAAAGTCTTTAGTTTTTACTTTTTTTAAGTTTTGTAAATAATTTTAATTACTTTTTGTAATAATAGTAATTTAATTTTTACTTTTTACTTTCTTTTACAGTTTTTACTATTTACTTTTTACTTTTTACAGTTTTTACTATTTACCGTGATGCGGTAATTTCTTTATGTTCGGGTGAAAGGTAATTTCTTTTACTATTACTATTTAGATTAATCTCCCTTAAAAATAATATATTTACTATTTAAATTGGACTTAATCAGGATACCGCCAGATTGGTCGGTGGATAATAAAACATATATTCCGCCTTTATGGCTGGTTATTTTGGTTCCGCCTGTATGGCTGGTTATTTTGATTCCGCCTTTATGGCTGGTTATTTTGGTTCCGCCTTTATGGCTGGTTATTTTGGTTCCGCCTTTATGGCTGGTTGATATTAATCACAAGTTTATATATTATTTTAATGGGAGATATCTAAATAAGTAGTAGTAGAATTAATTCCTTTTACCTTAACATTTTATTTTATTTTACTTTTCAGTATTTTTATTTTATGTCTTTTATTTTTATGTTTTTACTAGTCCTAGTTATGTGTTAGTTATCTAGGGGCTGTGATAACTTTTAATATCAATAGTTTATAAGGGATTATTTTATAGTTTGGGTAATTAATAAATTTACTTATTAAGTCTTAAGCTTAAAGCTTCTTATTGTCTGATCACCAATAAGATTGAAATGGTAAATCTAAAATGAACTAGACATAGGGATTTTAGGTTTCAGCCTTAGACTTAATAGCCCACGATCTTCCTTGAGGATAGATAACCCTTTAATAGATTTCCTTACAGGATAGGAATATACCTGTAGGGCGGGGGTAGCTATAATTGGAACTTAGACTTAATGAATCCAGGTAATGTGGTTGACATAGGAATATGGTTCAATTGGGTTATACTGGGTATTTGTAGTTGACCATCGGAAGAGGCTTTTACATAATTTAGTGTTCCAGGTTAGTAAACAGATTTATTACACAAACATAAAATAATCACTTCATCTTTTAAATGATATTAAAAGAATTCACAACCTTATATCTTTTTATCTGTATTTTCCTTAGTATTTTCTTTTATCTTTTTATTTATTTATTTAGCAAATCTTCAATCAACCAAATCAATCAAGCAATCAATTCCATTCTCCCTTTTAATTAGATAATTGTAATTAAATAGATTCAATAATTAATAACAACAGTAGGAATTAAGTCCTCGTGGGATCGATATTTTTATACTACTTGAACGATACGTGCGCTTGCGTTATACGTGTGTGTTTACGCCGGTCAAGTTTTTGGCGCCGTTGCCGGGGACTTATATTTCTTGAGTTGTTAATTTTGAAGCTATCTAATTTACTTGTATAATTTTCTTTAGTTTTATCTGTAATTTTTATTACTTTCTTTTGATTTCAGGTGACTTAAAAATGGAACATTACTGGGGATTGAAATATTACGTGCTTTACAAGAAGATAAACCCCAAATCTGGGAGCAACAGTCCAGTTTTCTGTGGCCTGTTGAACAGCCCAATGATTATCACTGGATGCCAGAACCAAGCAATGCTACATTTGTTCATCAGAACGAAATGGGGAGATGTGTGATTTGTGACAGTAACCACCCGAGCGATCAATGTATATATCGATCAGAGTGGGAGAATTTTTGGAGGCAATCATGCTATGAAAAGCCATCACATTTCACAGAGCCACATTTTCCATCTTATCCACCATCTACCTTTGATCTTCATCAACAACCAGAACCATTTGAGGAAGATCAATTGATTCACATGTTCAAGGAACAAGCAGCTCAATTTGATGCACAATTTCAGAGTCAAACAGAATCCATACAGAGAATGACAGATCAGATCAGACAATTCACAGAAAACCAGAACTATATACTTCAAGAACCAGATTCAGATGACACTGATGAAGCTTCAAGTACCAATCATTTCACAATGACATTTCAACAGAGGTGGAGGCTGAGCAGTATCAACAACCAGAGGTATCAGTTCAGGAACCCGAACCGGCAAAGTCTCGATTTGATTTTTATTATTCTGACTCTGACGAGGAGGAAGCTGAAGATCCATTTATACCAACTGCACCAACAACGGAGGATCAAACTTTCAAGCCTCAAAATGAAGATCTTGGAGAATACTTTGCACAAATGTTTGATGAAGATCTACCTGAGCCAATCATTTCACCCAGATCAGAGGATGAAGACCTAAAATCTGACATTTCTTTTCATCCTCAGGTTAACAATTTTGATACATGTATTTCACAGATGACAGATGAAGAGCTGAATACAGAAATTTTCAAATACATCTGCGAAGAAAAGGTGGAGCAAAAAGCAGAGCAAATGGAGGAGCAAATGTCTGACCTTAATAAAGATCTAGAGCATTCAGGAAAAACATCGCTGTGTTGGGGAGTACAAATCAAAGATATCACCCAGAAGCTTGACAGAATGGAATTTCCATTCCAAGTCAAGCATCATACGAGACCTCCTGATTTTCTTTCTTTCTTTTCAGGAACCACTGGAGCAATAAAGATTAAAAAGGTGGCACGAGCACTGAATGAGACAAAACTCCTTTTGCCACTTTACCGTTGGAAGAGACCCTTCAAAAGCAACGCTCACGGGATTGTCCTTAATCGGACATCCAAAACGACATTGAAACCTCCTTGACAAATAGATTTCAGTCACGTCTGGCTGAAGACGAAAAATTAGCGCTAGCAGGGAGGCAACCCATGCAATTTGTTGTTGTAATTTATTTTTTCATGTTTTGTGTGAACTTTTTAATTTTGTGTGTTATTTTTTGTAGGGAAAGCACAAACGAAGCATTTTAAGACAGAAGGAATTGTGTTTGGCAATCAAAGAAGAGAAACAATTCATTAGCGAAGACTGAGTAATGAATAAAATCTTGAGACGCATTCTAATGGATTTATATACTAAGCGAGTGGCGTATTGCATACACAATTCCGTTACCTTAATTATTGCTTTGATTCGCTTTTCTGTTGTAATTATTTTTATTTTCGTAGACAGGATCCAGACTTTTTGACCTTTCACGATTTCTTTTGTTGTTTAGCTAACAAACGTCCTTTGGAAGATACTCCTGCTATTATTACTCACCCTTTTTAAGGTACTATAAATTCATCCCGTCATTGCACTTTTGAAGGCAGCTTGATTTGAAAAAGAAATACATAAAAAATGGAAGCCACTTCAAGAAGACGAGTTGAAAATATTTGTGTGTTTTGCGGAAGTACTGTTGGTACTAAACCACAATACATAGAAGCAGCACAGGAGTTGGGTCGAGTTTTAGCTGCAAGGAATATGCACTTAATATATGGCGGAGGAAATCTCGGACTTATGGGGATCGTTTCAAAAGCCGTACAAGAAGGAGGCAGTCACGTTTTGGGAATCGTCCCAAAACCCTTGGCAGAGGCAAATCTTATTGGCTCATCAAACGGAGAGGAACTGATCGTATCAGGTATGTCTGAACGCCTGGTAGAAATGATTAACCGTGCTGATGCTTTTATTGCTTTGCCAGGTGGCTTGGGTACATTGGAGGAAATTTTTATAGTTCTATCTTGGGCGAACCTGAACATACACCAGAAACCAATTGGACTACTCAACGTTGATGGATTTTATGATTTTCTTTGTGTGTTTCTTGATGATGCTCGGAGAAATGGGTTCGTGTCAAAACCTATGAAAGAACTCCTCTTCACTGCCAGACTTGCTCCGGATCTGATAGACCAACTCATAGCCTATGAACCACAAGTTGACCCTATCCTATCAAAGATAAATTGGTCTGAGGACGATCGTGGTAAGAGGCGTCGAATTAATCTGGATCTTAACCTTTAATTTCCTGTAGATTTCAGCTAACCAGGTACAACCTTCTAACTCTCCTTTTACTGTTTAAGACATTGGGGACAATGTCTCATTTAGGTTTGGGGGAGGGATTTAGTTGATTAGTACCTTGTTTTTAGTTTGTATGTTGTTTTTATTTTTAGTCCAAAATTTTTCGAAAAATACAAAAAAAATTGAAAAATTTTCAAAAATTACAAAAATATTTTGCATTTTCGTATTCTGTTTGACTAAAAAGGTGAAATTGGTGAAAGGTAGCTGAGTAAGGAGTTCTCACTCCTTATACGTATCTCAAACCATTTATTTCAAAACAAGTTAATTTTTGTTTATTTCCTTTTAAATTATTTAATTTGTGAATTCTCCATAAATCTGACTAAAATGAATCTTCATATATTCAGTTGACAGGTATTATGAACTTACATGAAAACATACAGTCATGAGCTAAAATTGAAAAGTTTGTAATATTCCGTGCTATAGTTTAATTGGAGGAAGCATCTCTAAATAGTGATGGAGTAAAAAAAAAAAAAAAAAAAAAAAAAAAAAAAAAACGTCCGAGATCCGAGTTATTAAGTCTGTAAGGGTGTTTTAACACCTAGTGCCCTAAAACCAACTGGTTTGGGAGTCACTGGCCCAAAGCTCGTTACATGGATCAAAGATGCTGCAAAAAATATATATATCTGAAGTCTGAGTAATTAAGTTCGTAGGGGTGTCTTAACACCTGGTGCCCTAAAGCCAACTGGTTTGGGAGCCACCAACCAAAGCTCGCTACATAGACGGAAGGTATTGTATATAAATAAAAAAAAAATCAAAGAAAAAATCAGAAAAATCAAAAAATTATTCCATTGCTACAAAAAGGTGTGAAATCTGATAGAACTTTAGGACAAAAATATTACTCTCTTATCAATTGCACTTATGATTGTTGTGGGCAAAAATGAGTTGATTAATATTTTGTTAGCTGTGTATATGAAGAATGGTAAAAATAATCGGAGAATTTACTTATTCGGTAATTTAGAATGAAACAAAACAACTAGTAACTTGGAGTAGAATTTCACCTGATTAGTCACTAACTTTCTTTATTCTCTTTTCGCTTGTCTTTTTGCTTTTGTGTGCATTAGTTTTACTAACTTTTTACTTTTGTAAAATGTTTGTGGGTATCATTGCTGTAAACCCTCACGAGACTACACTCGTCCACTAGGGACACCTAGGGGTTTAAGGCTTGTTGCATACGCTAAATGCAATCGTGATCCCTACGAAAGTGGCTTAGTTAAAGTTTATTTTTATGTTATTTTATTTTCTGTTTTGCTCGAGGACTAGCAAAATGTTAGGTTTGGGGGTGTGATGAGTGGTATTTATATCACTATTTCCCACTCATTTGACCTAATGTTTTGTATTGTTTCTCGAGATTTATGAACGTTTTGATGTGTTTTGTTGTTATTTTGCAGATAAATAAAGTTTGGACAGCACTGGAGGCAATTTGGGACAAAACCGGTCAAAAATGCGTCAACAGGAAAAATTCCTTCTTCTGCGCGTCGCGACGCTGGAACCCTGCGCGCCGCGACGCCAAGCCTGCGCCGAAGTTGCTAAAATGCGCCGGGTCCACAAAATCAGAATCTGAGAAAAGTTGACTTTGCTAACATGCGCTATGCCACGTGTCACCATCACAACGGAGATGCTAACGTGCGCCGTGCCACGTGTCAAGATCTCATTGCTCGGACGGCCACCGCCTCACGTGTCATGCCACGTGTCGCCACATCATCATCCACATCAGCAGCCACGTCAGCAAGTCAACTGAGTCAACGAGCCACGTCATCATCAGCCAATCACAGCGCGCCACGTGTCAAGCTCTCATTCGTCCGACGGCCGCCGCCCCACGTGTCATGCCACGTGTCGCCACATCATCACCATGACGTAAGCAATGACGTCATGAACAGTTGACACGTCAGCATGACGTAAGCGATGACGTCATGAACAGTGCCACGTCAGCGGATCAGATCTGAGTCAACCAACCAGCAAGTGACACGTGTCACTGTAGCGCGCGTCGCGACGCTGGCCGCGCGGCGCGACGCGCGCACCCCATCGACGCCTATAAATTCAGAACCAGATTTCAGAAATTTGTATCCCATCCTCTCTCTTCAATTCCTTCTAAAGAGAGAGTTTCTCTCTCTAAAAGTCTTTAGTTTTTACTTTTTTTAAGTTTTGTAAATAATTTTAATTACTTTTTGTAATAATAGTAATTTAATTTTTACTTTTTACTTTCTTTTACAGTTTTTACTATTTACTTTTTACTTTTTACAGTTTTTACTATTTACCGTGATGCGGTAATTTCTTTATGTTCGGGTGAAAGGTAATTTCTTTTACTATTACTATTTAGATTAATCTCCCTTAAAATAATATATTTACTATTTAAATTGGACTTAATCAGGATACCGCCAGATTGGTCGGTTAATAAAACATATATTCCGCCTTTATGGCTGGTTATTTTGGTTCCGCCTGTATGGCTGGTATTTTGATTCCGCCTTTATGGCTGGTTATTTTGGTTCCGCCTTTATGGCTGGTTATTTTGGTTCCGCCTTATGGCTGGTTGATATAATCACAAGTTTATATATTATTTTAATGGGAGATATCTAAATAAGTAGTAGTAGAATTAATTCCTTTTACCTTAACATTTTATTTATTTTACTTTTCAGTATTTTTATTTTATGTCTTTTATTTTTATGTTTTTATTAGTCCTAGTTATGTGTTAGTTATCTAGGGGTTGTGATAACTTTTAATATCAATAGTTTATAAGGGATTATTTTATAGTTTGGGTAATTAATAAGTTTACTTATTAAGTCTTAAGCTTAAAGCTTCTTATTGTCTGATCACCAATAAGATTGAAATGGTAAATCTAAAATGAACTAGACATAGGGATTTTAGGTTTCAGCCTTAGACTTAATAGCCCACGATCTTCCTTGAGGATAGATAACCCTTTAATAGATTTCCTTACAGGATAGGAATATACCTGTAGGGCGGGGGTAGCCATAATTGGAACTTAGACTTAATGAATCCAGGTAATGTGGTTGACATAGGAATATGGTTCAATTGGGTTATACTGGGTATTTGTAGTTGACCATCGGAAGAGGCTTTTACATAATTTAGTGTTCCAGGTTAGTAAACAGATTTATTACACAAACATAAAATAATCACTTCATCTTTTAAATGATATTAAAAGAATTCACAACCTTATATCTTTTTATCTGTATTTTCCTTAGTATTTTCTTTTATCTTTTTTTATTTATTTAGCAAATCTTCAATCAACCAAATCAATCAAGCAATCAATTCCATTCTCCCTTTTAATTAGATATTTGTAATTAAATAGATTCAATAATTAATAACAACAGTAGGAATTAAGTCCTCGTGGGATCGATATTTTTATACTACTTGAACGATACGTGCGCTTGCGTTATACGTGTGTGTTTACGCCGGTCAATACGAACTGACTACGTATTAGGAAGTGATACAAGGTATCGACTACCTATTATGGCATAGTGCCATGATATCCGAAATGGATTCCATGTATACAACTATGTTTGGATACTAGGTGATGTACTGCAAGCATTGTGCTATTTACATTAAGTCTTCAGGGAAGACATACATGGAAGGCAACATACCAACGTATTAAGCTAGGCTTGTAGCGAAAAGGTATCGTTTCAACATTGTGTCGATTACGACGAAACCTTTTACTGTTGGCCATTGTTGAATCTATTTAGATAATGCTTGCTAATGCTGCATGTTTCATTGATGAAATATGTCAACGGAATGCCAAAACCGCTTTCCTTGACGGAAACATTTTGGAGGATGTCTACAACATCCTGGCGGTTTTGTCGTACAAAATGAGCAAACAAGGTTTGCAAGTTAATTCGATCCATGGATAGATTGAAGCAAGCATTGTGTTATTGGAATTATCGTTTTGATGTAATCATAATGGTGTATGATTTAATTCAAAACGAAAATGATTCTTGTGTATATAAGGATGTTAGTGGGAGCGCGCTGACAGTGACTGTCCTATAAATAATGATATATATGTCATTTCTAGGAAATGATATTCCCATAAAATAATCGGAAAATTCTTCGTAGAATTCTTAGGAGAAACAACCTTTATTCTAGGAATAAAGATCTATTGGGATAGATTTAGAGTTGTTGATTACTCTCCGAGAACTCGTACATTGAAATAAATGTACGCGACCTGGTGTCTCATACGCTTTCAGCATATGGAGTCACAATCGGGCCAATCCAAGTGATAGTCATTGGATTGATGTTAAGAACATCCTTGAGTATCTTAGAGGAACTAAGGATACTGTATTATACTATGGAGAAAGAGAACTTGAAGTGACTGGGTTCACTGTTGTAAGTTTCATAACCGATATAACGACTATAAGTCGCAAAAACGGTACTATACAGTTTGAATAACGGAACAGTGAGCTGAAATTCTTCCAAGCAAGATATTGTTACCGAATAAACAACAAACGAGGGTTATTTCTACAGCTGAGGCAGCAATAGAAGCAATTTGAGTCGATAATAAATCTAATTAGATTTGATATAGTTCTGTTAGCAGCTGAGCTAGGCTACAACGCAGGCTAAAGAATTAATGGTCTCATCAACGATCCAGATATATACTTCGACTATTCATCTGATTTGTTTGGATCATACATCGTGGCGATGTGATGATCGTATAAATCGCATCAGATGATAATCATGCAAATCCGCTGACGAAAGTCTTTTCTCAGTAGTTGAGCCAACCATACATAGTTTGGGTGTAAGACACTCGAGTGACTGGCTATAGGCCAAGTGGGAGATTGTTGGACAGTTATGACCCATAGCATCACTATTTGTACAGATCATGGTGTTGTTGTACAAATTAACTATGTGACAGAGGAGATTGCTCTCTTATCATTTGTGATTAGATCACCAAGATGTATAAATGATGAAAGGTCCATATGATTAGTTCCTGGATTGAGATAATATAAGACAGTATCAATCCACAAAGGTTTAATCATTAAATATCCCTAGTCAGAGTATTATCGAGATTGGACATCGATAATGCGTAAAAGACTAGTATTACACTTGTGCGCATTGTGAGGGCATAACGGCATAGTTCTCATATATTTGAGTATAGGATACTCATGCAAGTGTAGTAGGAGGTTGTGTTTACCGATGGTACGGAAAATAGCTTCGCTCTGGATAGACCCCTCGGAATTCCATTGGTAGTATGACTATGTGTCTATGGAAGTCCGAAATCAGGGTAGGTGTATTTGGTCTTAACCTGAGACTTGCACCGCTAATACTTGCGACAATCAATATACTTTGGTTTTAGGTCGTCCAGGGCTTTTAACAGGTTTCTGTGTACGCCTCTGCTGGGTATATTGAGAATCATAGTGTGTTGGGTGTGATGTCGAGACGGAAGTATCACTCCAGTCATAGTGGAGATGATGGTCACGTAGGATACGAAACTCTTTCTCTTATATGCTGCAGCTATCGGGATATTATGACTAGGTCATGTTTATCCGATTATAGATACTAGTTACCAGAGATCTTATATGTGCTTCGTACGGGGCAGACACAATTCCAGCCCCAGGCCTAGCATGTGACATCTGATGCTGGATCGAAATACGCAATACAACGTATACTACGCCTGATATAGATCACATATTCTTGTAAGGATCTTTATGGAGAATTGGGTAGGCATAGCGCTTTGCTAGAAGCCAACCTTGTCTTGTAAATCGGTAAAAAACGTAGTACTAGGTACGTACGTGTTCGGATAGTCCGACGACCGGATTTACTGCCAACATATCTGGGGATCTCATGGGTCGCTTCCCGAAGATTCACCGATGACGTATGACTCGCACTTTATTAATCTGCTATTAATTAAATGAGAGATAAATTAATCTGGGATTAATTGCGGAGATATATTTCTCGGATAAAATATCATTTAAAGAGAGAGAACGCTTAATTTTGAATTAATCGATAAATTAATATATTCGATATATTAAACGAAATTGGATTTCGACGCGGAATTAAAATTATACTTTAATTCGGGCGAACGAGTTAATTTAGAATTAATTTGTTAGCGACGTGAATAGTGATTTTGCTAGGCATAATTATTTAATTGTGTCGCAACGGAAAATTCATTAATTTGGAATTAACGAACCCGAGCCCGAGAGTGTTTGCGAGCGCACTCGCATTTCGAATTCAAGTGCGACCCGCAAGTCACATCAAGCGTCAAATCACTAGTCAATCGATTGATGTGATAACTTGTCACTTGATTGATGTGAATAGTGATGGTTGTTGTTGGAAGAGTGTTTGCACTCAATAGTTGGTGAATGAAAGACATTTACCATTTGTTTTTTAACATTAGGTATTTGACTTTTATTTTTTGGTATTAGATACACAAAAAAATACACACCAACCATTACAACACTTCTCTCATTTTCTCTTCTCCCCTCTCACGCCCAAAGGGGCTACTTTTTCTTCTCCAAAACACTGCCACTGCTGAGAGATGAGAAAGAAGTAAAAGAAAGATTGTGGCAATTTTTCAAAGAGTGCTAGAACACAATGGAGTCATTCTAAGGTGATAGAGAAACCCACTTGTGAGCAAGGAATCAACACAAAGCTTGGAGCTTGATGAAGATGATCCTTGGCCGAATTTTTGGAGACCGAAAACACTCACTGCCGAGAGCTCAATGAGGGCTTAAGAAGTTTTTGTTCTTCACCGCATCGCCTCAACCGATCCATGTAAGTATTCCGCAACTTCCTCGATGTATTCGCATGTATGTTTCTATGCGTTATTCGATCCTCGAGACTGTATATTTTCCCAACATGAATCAAGCTTACTATGTAAGTTTGATCTTCTCTAAAGCTATGTTTTTCATTAATGAAACATATTTGATGTATTATGTATTGGATACATAATAACATAGCTTGATGTTAAAATAGTTAATGTTCATGGTTGGACATGAAATATTAAATTAGAGTTTGGAACTCTAGTTGATAGCTTAGAGCTATGGCTACCATTTAGAATCACTTGACCACCTTTAAGTGACATAGAATTGTTCATGAGTCACTTTATTGTGAGATTCTATTTTGGTTTATGTTTTTATTCAAAGAAATACATATATGTATTTAAAATACATGTATGTTTGTTATATAACATGTGTTGATGTTGATTTTGACGTTAAAATTGGTTTTTATGTATATTGAAGTGTTTGGAGAAAATTGGAATTAGTTTGAATTGGAATCAAGGTAAATTTACTCTTTGCCAATATTTTACATATGGCCGTGTCTCGACTCAGATCTCTGGCATCGCGACACTCAGTTCTCAGAGCTGCAGGCGTCGCGATGTTGAGCATTCGCAGATTCGGCGCTACGACTCCTAAACTTGCGTGTCGCGGCACTCCGAGAGCTGTTGCCCATGAGCGTTGAAACATCATTTTCTCAATTTCGGAATTTTCGGACTCCGATTCGGTCCTGATTTTTTCCTATGGACTCGTAACGAAATAAGTATTCCATAAAATTATTTTAAAATACACATATTCTTGATATCTATGAGTTAGAATCACTTCCACTGTGCGGGATACCGATGATGAGAACCTGCTTGGAACAAGCCAAGCAAACCCACACAAGATTGAAACCTCTCCCAAGAAAAACCAAGACAATTCGGATAAAAACTCTAAACCTCTGAAGAACAAACAACAGAGACCTAGGGTGCTAATGGGGCGCCAAAAGGATTAGCAGGCCTTTGATAAGCCAAAACCAGTGAGAACAAATTGAGGGATTCTCAAGCTCACGAATTGATATGATTTTTATTCAAGAATAGTTTTTAAAAGAGAACCAAAAGTTAGCCTTTTATAAGGAGGCTTCAACCAAAAACCCTAACCAAAAAGGATAAAAGACAAAACTACCCACACGCCAACAGGCGCGTATCCTAAACTAAGCTAAGCTATCCCATATGCAAACCCTTGTACGCTTAACCTAATCCCAAACATAAAATAATAATCTAAGAAAATACGCTCAAAACAAAATAAAGGGCCGAAATAAAAACAAATTGTCAAGCCCTAAATAAAAGATCTATAATTAGTAAATAACTATATAAAATAGGCCTAAGTATCTCGTTGCTACCACGACCTGAATAAGGTTCACCATCTTGGGTTCATCCAAGTTCAAGCCCATACTCAATGTAAGTATAGGTGGCGGGAATAGTCAGATATAATCTTCTGTATGAAATCCATGCATTGCTTCATGGATCTTCTTTATCTTGACCTCGTGATTGGACCCTTTGGAACATGCAAGTTGGTGGTCCTCCGTGTTCATCATGGGCTGCATCTTGGGCCTCATCATCCCCATCTCCTCGAAAGGATTCGACTCGAATCTGCATCAAACAAAGAAAGATCAGAAATATTAAATGACGCAGAAACATTATACTCACCCTGGCAAATCCACTTTGTAGGCATTGTCATTTATTTTCTCAGGATCTGAAATGGGCCATCGCTTCTGGATTGGAGTTTGGACTATCATTATTGGGAATCGCTCATTCCGCATGTGCACCCAAACCACATCACCTGGTTCGAATTATACATGGGTCTACCCTTGTTGGTAGGCGAGGCATATTATTCATTCTTCTTCTCAATGTGTTTTTCGTGATTCCTCATGTAGGACTTGACCAAGTACGGCCTTACGCTTACCATTCAGGCTAACCCTCTCATCAACGGGCAAGGCAATAAATCCAGAGGTGTTAGTGGATTAAATACAATACACAAGTTCAAAATGAGAATAATAAGTAGTGGAATGAATACTATGTTATATGCAAACTCAATGAAAGGTAAACATTCTTCCCATGACTTTAAATCTTAGAAATAACAGTACGTAATAGTTGGGACAAGGTTTGTTAACGAACCTCAGTTTGACCGTCAGTATGTGGGTGACAAGTGGTGGAAAATAAGAGTTTAGTTCCCAGCCTACCCCATAAATTTTCCAAAAATGACTTAAAAACTCTGCATCCCTGTCTGATACTATATTCCGAGGTA
Organism: Zanthoxylum bungeanum; assembly: GCA_019454045.1. NCBI lineage: Eukaryota > Viridiplantae > Streptophyta > Magnoliopsida > Sapindales > Rutaceae > Zanthoxylum > Zanthoxylum bungeanum. The sequence goes on along the minus strand of SKCR01053013.1, from coordinate 958 downwards.
CCCATGTAAGCGAACAACCTCACAAAAAATAGGTCAGCAATGTGTGTGGCATCATCTGATTTGTGACATGCAATAAAAGGTGGCATCTTGCTAAAACGGTCAACTACAAAACAAAAATAGAGTCTCGGCCCTTCCTAGATCAGGCAATCCCTAACACAAATCCATGTAAATATCTACCCATGGTGCATGGGGAACATGTAATGGGTAAATAAAGTCCATGTGGTTTGAACTTTAGATTTTGCTCTCCTACAAGTAATGCACCCAGCACAAATGCACATGACATGCTTCTTCAATTTAGGCCAATAAAAATGCTCATGCAAGATATCCAAAGTTTTTATAAAACCAAAATGACCCATAAGACCCCCACTATGGTGCTCACGGACCAATAATTCACGGCATAGAACAACTAGGCACACACAATTTATATTCTCTTTAAAAAAAATCATATTGTCTGTAAAATTTACCACATGCGTCTTTTCACACATGCCTATAAATCTCAACAAAGTCATGATCATTCGCAGAAAGTCCTTGATAAAGCAAAACCAAGAAACTTAGAATCAAGGATGTAATAAAGCATGCCTGCGTGATAGTGCATCAGCAACCACATTCTCCGTACCTTGCTTATATCAAATGACATATGGGAAAGGTCTCTATGAATTCCATCCATATTCGCATGCCGTTTGTTAAGATTTCTTTGACCTGTGATAAGCCCATAGATTCATTGTCAGTGTGAATCAAGAACTCCTTTGGCCAAAGGTAATGATGCCAAATTTCCAGTGCTCTAACTAGAGCATAAAATTCTTTGTCGTAGGTCGGGTACTTAGCGCTGTGCCATTTAGCTTTTCACTAAAGTAAGCTATAGGGCATCGTTCCTGCATAAGAACGGCTCCAATGCCGACACATGAAGCATCACACTCAATCTTGAAAGTTTGTTTAAAGTTAGGTAAGGCTAAAACAG